>RJWH01002016.1:0-279152 GCA_004363575.1 Solenodon paradoxus | reverse complement strand
AGGTTACAGAGCAAGGGATTAGTTACAATTCCAGACCTTGGAGCATTCCCATATTTAGTATCTTTTGGCCGCAGGTTTCGGGTATGTCATCTCTAATAAATTTCTAGTTTCAGGGCCAGAAACGGAACTTAATCTGGGGTTCTTATTTCAGGAAGCGAAACTCAGGCCTATAGCTATTTCTGTCCGGAGCCTGTCATGGCGGTGATCCGGCTCCTACGGTGTGAAGATTTCAGGGTGGTCATTGCTGCTTCAAGACATACCAACGACTTTCTAAGTTCTGATGAAGGGGAGCTCCTTTGAGGAGGAAATGGGGTTTAAGCTGAGCCTTAGGAAACTACAGGGAGAAGAGTGATAAGAAAGTCCAGTGATGAAGTAAAAAATAATTGCAGGAAGAGAAAGCGTGGAGCTTCACTGGATCGGACACAATGCTCGAGATGACAAGACTTCCATAAAAATCGAATGTAAAACAGAAGTGCACAAATTCCATCAGTAGAGACGCACCACTGAGAATGCAAATCCGTAAACTGCCTGCAGGCTTCCTCCTCAAGATGAGAGCACAGAGAGATCAGGCAGGACTTTTGCTTCATCTGTTTTCAAATATTGTATAAGGAACTGTATTCCCAAGAGATCTGTGAGTTTTATTTTATTATTTATTTTTCAACTTTTTTTATTATGGCCAAATATTTATAAACATAAACTGTTCTGTTTTAACCATTTTATGGGTACAGTTCAGCAGCATTAAGTCCATTCACACCATGTGTGGCCATCACCACCCTTCAGCTCCAGGGCTTTTTCAGTACTTCCAACTGAAACTCTGTCCAGTAAGCAGTCACATCTTCCAGACCTTAGGAACCACCATTCCATTTTCTCTCTAGGAATCTGATTCCTCTAGGTATCACATATAGGGGAAGTCATACAATATTTGTTATTTTATTGTGTCTGGTTTATTTCACGTGGCATAATATTTTCAAGGTCCATCCATGTTGTATCATGTGTCAGAATTTAATTTTTATTTTTTAAAAGGAAAGGTGCAGGCAGGAATGAAGGCAAGTACACAGGCAGGCCAGAAGAGAGAGGATGGGGAAGTATTCTTAATTTATTTTTATTTAGTTGTTCACACTGGTTGTTTTCCCCCAGATGTGGGGCATGAACCCAGGGGTATGTGGTCTGGGCTCCTTTGGAGGAGACTGTCCCAACTGCTGCTCCACCAGGGCACACCAGAATTTAATTCTTTTTAAGACGGAATATTTTCTGTGTACACATATCACATTTTGCTTGTCTGTTCATCCATCCGAGGATGTGTGTGCTATTGCTACTTGTCGGCTGTTGTGAACTGCGTTACTGTGAACTTCGCTGTGCAGATATCTCCTTGGGACTCTGAATTATTTTGGGTGTACACCCAGAAGTGAAATTGCTGGGTCATATGGTAATCTATGTTTAATATTTTTGAGGCCCCACCGTAGTGTTTTCTACAGTAATTCCATCATTTTATATTCCCACAAACCATGCACAAGTGTTCCAATTTCCCTGTTTCTTCGACAACACTGTCTTTCTCTTTTTCTTTCTCTCTCTCTTTCTCTTCCTTTCTTCCTTTTTCTCTTTCTTTCTCTCTTTCTCTTTCTTTCTTTCCCTCCCTCCCTCCCTTCCTCCCTCCTTCCTTGCCTTCTGTTACCCTAATGAGTTGAAGAGTTATCTCTCTATGGCTTTGATTTGCATTTCTTTAATGATTAAAGATCGGAGGCTAAGTAATAAAAATTGTTAAAGATTTCAGCAATGAAAAGGTGAAATATAATAGCATACTTAGAAAAACTCATACACATATTTTATCTCTTCAAATGTTTCTAATTCTCTGCAAATAGGATGTTTGCATTTTTTGTCTTTCACTGAATGACGTGGTTCTGGGTGGTAGTGAAACGCACAGCTGCCTCGCTCGTTTGTCTCTGAGATGCGACCTTTCTGTGTAGGCTATGACTCCAGGGCAGGTTTTTGCTTTTTATTTATTTATTTATTTTAAAGAAAGGCGCAGACAGAAAGAAGCATTTTTCTTATTTTCATTTTCTTTGTACATCTTGGTCATTCCCCCCACCCTCAGGTTGCAAATGTATGTACTGGGTCCTTGGGATGTGTGTGGACTACACCAGCTGGAGGTCATGGACATAACTGCTAAACCACCAGGATTGCTTCTCCACGTTGGTGCCAGGGTATGGGGATCAGAGATGGGAAAGGGCAGAGGAGAGGTGGGAGAGAAAGAAAGACATAGAACTAGCATATTCGATAAGAAAATTACAACCCCCACACCACCCATTGAACAATTCATAGTTCTTTTTTTCTAGATGGGTTTGCAAGGACCTCAATAGAGGGCTGGTCAATTGCCTAAAAATATCTTATTGTTTCCTCTGTATAGTATTCACTTCTCTGGTTACATTTATTTCTAAGTTTTAATTTTTTGTAAGGCAGGAAGGCAGTGTACAGGTGGGTGACCAAGTGTGGTGAAGGTACAGTCTGGCTAGGTTCAAACTTGCTTGACCTTAGGACAGTTTCTAGAAATACCCCTACACAGCTGTTGATTAATCCACATGATTTAGAGAAACATCCTAAAGCCATGTGGGCAGTCTGGCCTGCCTTCACTTTTTTTGAACTTCCCATTTGCAGAATGAGCTCCCTAGTTTATTCTCCAAGCCCACACATCCCCATTTCTGGTCAACTCACCTTAAACAGGTTTCTGATGCAGGGAGGCGCTGTATGTAAGATGCAGCCAAATTCAAAGTCAGCATCATGACTTCTTCACTGACATTTGCTATCTCTGAAATCAAAAGTTCAAGCCATTTCAGCAACATGACTCATTCTTTTTTAAAAAAATTTTGTTTTAAAGGAAAGTACAGGCAGGAATGAAGGCAGTAGTAGACAAGCAGACAGAAGGAGAGTGGAGGAAGACACACCTCTTCTTTCAATTAGTTTTCACAATGTTTGTTCCCTCAGGAGCCAGGACTCCCAGGAGGAGAATGTGGCTGTGGTCCTTCGTCCTTTGGAGGCGACTGACCTAGCCGCTGCTCCACCAGGGCACATCATGACTCATTTTAAATAACACATTTTTTACAAATTTTATCCAACTGTAAGTCAAGCTGAATATCTCTCACTATTTTCAAGCCTGATTCAGCCTCCTAGGGTAGTGCAGTGTCTATTAGTTTTAAAATAAATGCAATCTTTTCTAAATTCCAAGAAAGAGCATGTCATTGTACTCAGATATTTCCGGCAGAGGAATGTGGCCTCAGGAAGAAAATGACTCAAAATCTTCATCTAACTGCAACTCAGGGAAAGAAAGGCAGAGCGCCCACCTTCGAGGTCGCTGCCCTGCTGCTCCTCCCATGTGGGCAGCCGTCTTTTCTGTTGGCCCCGCCCAGCGCTGTCCCCTTTGTAAACCTGTCTGGACTCCCTGGGCCTGGGAACACCTTCCTCTGGGCCTACTCAGCACCTCAAGGATGCTCAGTACCTTCACATGGACCCCCACCTTGACATTTCTTTTCTCCCATTAGCCTGGAACCCTGCAAAGTGTCTCATACAAATGGGTCTGCTACTCCTCAGATTCAGCATGATGGCATTGAGTTTGTTTTTAAATAAGTCTTGAGGTCAATTAGCCTGTATTTTCCAAACAGATTTTCAAAATTTTAATTTTAATGAAAAACTGTAAATTAATTTTCATTTTTACACATTAAAATAAACCGGCATGTTAAGGTTCCTGTTCCTCAGCGATATGTCAATGCACCCTGCCCTCCACTAAATCACCAAGTGTTCTTCACCTTTGTCCAGTGGGTTCTGGATGGCAATGAGTTTTGAAGAAAGAAAAATCTTTATTGCGTGTCTACAGGCAAGGAGTCAGGAGAATCAAAATTCTCCGATCTGGCTTCTTGATTAGAAGTCAGGGTGAGTATTCACAGGGCCAGGGACGGGAGGAGAATAAAGTATTCCTGTTAGGCCATGTGCAGTCAAGGAGATATCAGGAACAGATCTTCATGGGTGAGGGACTCCGGCTTTGGAATATGCTCCAGGTCATTTTCTCCTTAGAAGTTCACCTGCTGGGCAGCGATTCCAGTTCCGGGTGATTGACAGTCACTGGGAGGGGCCTGTGGTGGTTAATACCCAGGTCAGGATGCCTGTAACTGCTGCGTCTGCAAGAAAGCATTACATTCCTTTACAAACAACATTTTTACCAAGTACTGGCTTTCTTATTGATGAGATGTCTGTTTGTTCCATCATCTGAGAGATCTACAAGTTTTCAGAAGACTATGGGAGTAAGATTTTCAGAATCCAAGTAAAGTTAAAACAATTTGGCTGTATTCAAGGCTAAACAACTGAAAAGTTTCAAGTCTGTAAAACAGTTATAAAGATAGTTTTGTTTTAGAGACAGCTTAGCTCACCTAGTCAATGATTGTATTGGTTGCATCTGTCTCAGGTAAACAGAGTTAGCCGTTGTATCAATTACAGTTGGCTTAGCTCAACAGAATTCAGGATTGTATTGATTAAAGCTGGCTGGGTGCTGTTTTCATAATCAGCCTTCGGGAATCTGTGAAGTCTCCATTTCACACCACAGTTTCTGATTAGGAAGGAGGCAGGTTGGACCAACCAATTTCCATATTTTCAAGCCTGGTTTCTTTGGAGGACAGGAGATTGGGAAGAGGCCAACAGCAATGCCACTAATGGGATCCACAGTATTCCTGTCCCTGGTCTTCACGAGGATGTTGTTCCCACACTCATCTCCTTTTGCTCCCCGGAGTGGGAAGGGAAGTGTGGGTTTTATACTGAGAAAAGCCACAGGCCTGTAGCTGTGTGCACTTTCCCAGAAACGTGAGCCTAACCCCAGGATGGCTCCTGCCTGCCCCTCTGGCCCAGGGCTAGTCTTTCGCTTCTTGGGGGCTTCTTTACCCCGGAAAAGCATGGGCTCCAGAAACAGACTCCAGAAATGGGGTGGAGACTGCCACGGGCCAAGAGCAGCTCAAGTACAGGTTCCTCCGTTTAGATTGTGGAGGGAAACTTAAACTGGTAAGGCTTCAACTGTGTGATGCAATAGCCTGGGACCTTTTAAAAGTTTTCTTCTAAGGAATTTGCTTGAATTGAAAGTACTACCTCTCTCTCTCTCTCTCTCTCTCTCTCTCTCTCTCTCTCTCTCTCTCTCTCTCTCTCTCTCTCTCTCTCTCATCTATTAATAAAATCTACCGGTAGACAGAGATAATTTGAATTCAGCCATTGCCATCCCTTAAATCTTTTATCTAACGTCTTTGTAAACCTTTTCTGCAATTTAAACAATTATCAAAACAATATAGCCATATTACAGAAAATTGGACAATAAAGAAAAGAGAAAAAATTGCTTGCTCATGAACTTTTATTGTCACACAATGATTTGGGCTTATTCTTTCCCAGGTTAGTGCCCACCATGGACTCCGCTAGTCATAATGTACATGCTCTGTGGTCCAGCGCACCCTGGTGGCTCAGGCACTAGGTCTGCAACTGTGCTGGCATCGTCCTCAGAAAGCCTAACGACATGAGTTTGCCACCAGGGATGAGGGGAATAATGAAAACAGACAACTAAATGGATTAATAGATGATGCTTCTTCCTCCTCTCTCTTCCTGTCTGTCTGCCTATTTGCCTTCATTCCTGCCTGCTTTCCTTCCTCTAAACAAGTATGCGTATATATACGTATACACACATTTATAGCTATAGATTGGTCTATTATGTTCTTCCTCCCCTTTCACAGTGTCCCACAGCATTTTTTCCCTTGGAACTCTATGATAACCATAAATCCTTTTAGTGTCTGGAGAGAATTATGGATGGCATTTCTTTTAAAATATCTCTAACTTGCTTTGTTTTAAACGTTTACTTCTAACAGTTCTTCCTTAAGACAATGATGATATGAATTGGCTTTCTCTCCCTGCGCCCATCTCTGCAGACTCGTTCAGCAGTCTCTGTCCTGGTACCTAGTTCCCTGGAGAGTCCCTACCTCTTCAGGACCCCCTCCTTGTAACTCCATCTCAGGCAAGGCACAGAAATTGTTGTAAATGCATTGAATTCAGGAGTGGTGTCTAGAGGCATAAACCCAACCGGTAAATATCACTTATCTTGCATCACTGACAGTAGATGACAATGGAAAGATTCATCTTGGAACAGTGCTGGTGAAGCCTGGGGCCTGAAAGTGTGACGCATTTTAAATGCTTTCTGACCAGATGCAGAGAATGGGTAGCCTTTTCTGCGATTTGTCTGGCAAATGCATGATGGTTTGGTCAAGGTTCTTGAAGGAGACATAAAGAATAAATGAAGGGTCCCACAGAAGCTTTGACTAACAATTACAGGAACTGATAAAAGACTATCTACCCTACAGCGTGTGTGGTATAATTTGGGGGAAATTATTTTCAGAGGTAATTATTTGATTTTCTACTTTCACTCTGCGTTTCGAACAAGATGTACTTCTGTGATTGTTGGGAATGACCGAGGTTTATTTGGTTGGTCTTTCAACATGTGTCATGGTCTCTCAGTATCCTTTGGGAATGCGAAGTAAGTAGAAGCAGTTTGCCTCTGTCCCCCCAGTTTCTCCCCATGGTGCACCTTACAAGAGCAGTCACAGACCAGATTCTGCCGAGAGCAGGCTGCAGTGAAAGCAGTCATCGACCTGTTCTTGTAAAGTCAAGGAATGTCCTCACTTGCAGGTTTACATCACATGTCTTGCCTGAGACACTCAGTCCAAGTGGGGGAAATAATATTCTGATAATAGGACCAGCCGGCATGCGATGTCAGGTGACTGAGCCCTCCGGGAAATGGGGCAAGCCAGGACCAAAGAAAGCTCCAAGCCCGGCCTGTGGTCCAGAGGAGTCAGGTGATAATGTAATAATGTAAGGGTGATAGTGACGGTCACATCTTTCTGGCTCACTACATCAGGCAAGATTCCTATCACCAATACAAATGTAAAATTATTTCTATCATCTCATGTTAATTATTGAATCCTTCAGATTGCCAGAGGTATTTGAATGGTGCTTTTACCACCTCTGGAATGTGGATTCCTAACTGGGCTGCTTCAAATGTTAACCAACCACGCCTGGGTGGTGGATTAAGGTTAGTCTACAACTGGAAATCACCAAAATATCCACCAAGAGGGGACTGCTGAAATAAAATTCAGCGCAAGCTAGTAATGAAACATTCTGCGGCAGAAATAGAAGAGTAAGAAGCTCTCTGGAAATGGGGAAGCAGAGACCTCCAAGAGGCAAGGTTCTGAGAAACAGCAGGAAACAGATGTGTGAGTGAATAACACACGGTCTGTTCTGTACACAGAGGTGGCGGGAATGACAGTTTACACTGGTGTTTGCTTGCAATCGCAGACAGAGTCTCTGGAAGGATATACAAGAAGCAAGTAAGTTAGGAGATAGGACTGGGAAAGGAGCTTCAAAAGAGGGCCTATGGGGGCATGAGTGGAAGCCAGACTTTAATACACTTTACACTGCTTCGATTTGTAACCATGTGAATATATTACCCATTCAAATTAAAATTTATGTTGATTTCCACACACACCAAATGGTATAGTCCAACCTTTTTTAAAGTACATTCCAACACAGGCAATGTGACAGTGTTTCTCAAACCAGGTAGCCAGGCACACACAAAACCATAGGACAAACATCTTGCTGGAAGATCTGGAAGGAAAACAGACATATCCTAGAGTAGAATGCAGCTCTGCTGAAAGCCCTGCAGACTCGCTGTATAGAGCCAGTCATGGGTCTTCAGGTCTGCAGTGTGGATGAGGACTAATCAGGGATCTCTCTGCCCCTACGTGTTAGCGACGGGACCTGGTGACCTTCATCTCTGAGGGACTTGGGGTCGTTGTAAAGCAAATTCACCTGATCTCTACAACACCTCCGGGAAATAATAAATGTCATTCCCCTTGATGCATGAAGAAACCCGGGCTCAAAGTTCACAGGACTGGATTTATGTGCTTTGACTGAAGCAGCTCTTGGGTCAGTGCTGTGAACCAACAATGGTTATGTTCTCTTAGAAATGTTTGCATGTCTGCATTTAGTCATTTAAGACAAGAACTATTATTTTCTTGCTCTGACCTTTTTGGATTTTGTTCTCACTTATAGCCAACTTTCCTGAAGGTTTTAATGAAAGTCTACCTATAGAAAGGAAGTTCTGTGGAAAAGGAAGGAGGAAAGAGAAATTGAAGCCCAGAAGTCTGCAGCCCCTGCAGACTTCAGTCCCTGCTACTCTACCTCTGGCCATCCCTAAAAGGAAAGCCAGTAAGTTTGTTCTGGCTTGTGGCTCATGCCAGTTACCTTGAGGGACACAGCAGGCCCCCTGTGGAATGTGGGGTGGCAGGTGATGCAGAACTGCAACAGGGGACAGAGCTAACATCTCTTTATAAGTAGAGATTAAAAAAAAAAAAAAATCTGGAAGTTGAGAGGCTCCCTTTCTTAGTGATTCACATAGGTGAACTCCGGACTCCTTCCAGAAGGTAAAAAGGAACGAGCGTGGGTTGATGGCTGATTGTTGCTCCTTATCTGTGATTTCTGGTTCTGACTCACCCACCTCCAGCATTCTCCTGGGTGGTGTTCCCCTGCCAAGGGCTGGGGTGTACAAGGCACTTCCCTGCCACCAGCACTCTGTTCTCAACGGCTGCTATTGGCAGCTCTTGTATTTCCTCCAACATGGCATTTTCTCATTTGACTCTTGCATTAGCAGGGAGGCAGGCCAGACAGGTGAACGTT
The DNA here is from genome assembly GCA_004363575.1 of Solenodon paradoxus. NCBI lineage: Eukaryota > Metazoa > Chordata > Mammalia > Eulipotyphla > Solenodontidae > Solenodon > Solenodon paradoxus. The sequence continues at coordinate 270,410 of RJWH01002016.1, read as the reverse complement.
ATTACTTTCACTGGCGAGAACTCGAGTGTCCTCTGCTTCAGTGTCTCCAGGGCGGGCACCATCAGGGGGCTTCTGGGCAACTGACCAGTGTGCTTACATGAGGCCCTTGCTCAGAAAGAGCTCAGTTTAAGGCTTTTCAGTCACTGTCTTGAAATCTTTAACCCTTTAAAATAAATGTTATTGCAGTAAAACATACATAACATGAAATGTACCATTTTACCCATTTTAAGTGCATCAGGACCTTCACAGTCTTGTGCTGCTCTCGCCACCTTCCATTTCCAGAACACTCACAGCACCCCAGACAGACACTGTATGTCCAGGGACTGCACGCTTCCCAGGCCCTGAAGACTGTCTTATCTGCTCTGCGAATTCAACTACTTCAGGCACCTTGTGTAGGTGGTATCACGCAGTTTTTGCCAGTCCTGTCTTGCTTCACTGAGCCTGCAGTCTTCAAGGCTGGTTCAGGCTGTAGCATGTGTTCCAATGTCCTTCCCTTTGCAGACACCATCACGCGTGTGTCTCGGCCATGGCATTGCTGCGGTCATCTGTCAGCTGACATTTAAATTCTTCTACCGTTTGGCTGTCGTGAAAAATTCTGCTGTGAATGTTGTGATTCTGGTCACCACTCGCTCTTAATTATTTTTTTAAATGAGGAAAACAAACAATAAAAGGAACTTGGCCCTGCATCACCTGTCTCTCCTTAACCAGCTGTCAGACACCTCGCTGATGTGAAAACAGCTTTGAGGAGGACAGAAATACTAACTTTTAATTTACCTACAGTTGGTAAGATGTGTCTCAATGGCAGATATTCTCAGTGTGAATGTGGGTAATTATGAAACTTCTAGTATTCATGATAATATTCTATTTTTTCAAGGAAAGGTGCAGGCAGGAATGAAGGCAAGTAGACAGATAGGACGGCAGAGAGAGAGGAGGAAGAAGAACTTTATTTTATTTCTATTTAGTTGTTTACATTGGTCATTTCCCCCTGATCTGGGACTCAAACCCAGGAGTATGTGGCTTGCATTCTTCAGAGGCAATTGACTTAACCACTGCTCCACCAGAGTGTGCCATTCTATTGTTTAATGTTTGAAATTTTAATAAGAAAATAAATCATTTGAAAAGTAGAAAAAATTAGATTTTGAAGTGGAGGAAAAGGGTTTACTCTAGTTCTTGACTTAACCTAGTTTCCAGGCAGGGTCTCCATCCCGAGGCTTGGAAGTTTTAGACTTGGTTCAGATCCCAGGTCCTGGCAGAATGCTGGGTGCCCGCCTCCACAGCATCCCCCTCCCCCAGGCCTCTCAGGGGCCTCCTAGCTTCCCTCTGGCCCCAAACACTGTAGTGAAATGAATTCCAATATAATTAACCTCCTGGATGGAGATGCAAAGAGAAGAGGAGGGGGGTGCCCCCAGATTTGCACCTGGAAAGCACTTCGGTTCCCAGCCACCCTCCCCCTCTGGGGGCCAGTCAGAGATGGAGATGCCAGGGAGAAGCCCCACCCCCACCCCAGGGCTGTAAAGGGCCTGTAAACTGATGCTTCCTTGGGTCTCCAGCCCTCACTTCCTTATATTAAGAATTTTAACAAAAGAAGGAATCTTAAACCAGATAGTAATACTCCTCCAGCCTTTCATGTGGTCTGGGAACATCTGCTTGAGAAACTACAGGCTGTGGGGTGAGTCACTGGGGTCCGGCCTCGCATTGGCTGGAAGGATCTCCTGATGCCGGGGCACAACTGGCCTGTCTCCTATTGGAGGGAAGCAGACCCAGGGCCTCGTCAGCCATCGCTTGGCTTGGGTGACGCTGATGTCATTGCTACAAGTGTGGCCTCCCTGTTTCTCCTCAGCTCCTGGCTATGAGCATGGCTTCCTGGAACTGTCTGCAGAGTTTGAAAGAGGTTAGAAAAATGAGAAAGACAGTCCTTGGGTTAGCCCACAAAGTCTGTGTGTGAGCACCTGCCTCTTGAAGACCAGCCCATGAGGTTGGCACCTGTTGAAATGAGTTAGCTCAGCAATCCTGGGGTCTTGAGTGACTGAAAAAGTGTGATAACTTCTCCATCCTGCAGTAAAAATCTCACTTTCCACAGGAGCAGCTCACTGCTGCTTTGGCTCTTAAGACTTGGGGCTGGCAGTGGGACCCAAATCAGTCCAGGAGGCACAGGTCCTACGTGAAAACCATCGAGTCAACACCCATGGCATCAGTTGTCTGAAAGCCGGGAGGTGGGACTTGCTGGTTCTCCCATGGTAACTGGGAGAAAGGGGCTGACCCAGTCCCCACAGGTTGACATCTTCTGGACCAGTGCTAAGCCAAGTCTTCTCCCCTCCATCTGTTCTGGTCACCACCGTCTGGCTACCAGGGGCCCATCTCCTCTGTTTTCTGGAAACATAGTTGAGAAAAAGAGTACAGAATCTTTGCTAATATCTTTGCCTGCATTGCATTTTAGGCAATAGAGATGTTCTAAAGTCCTGTGAAAGGGGGATAGAGGAGTCACATGAAGTCTGAGCTGAAACAATAATAGCTGGCTTTTACAGAAGTCCATAAGTGACAGCCTTGGTGCTGAGCTTTCCTATATTATTTAATGTAACCCTTACCACAAGTGGCCTGAGGTAGTGCCCTGATTTTACAAATGGAAGTGGGTCAAGTGTCTTGTTCAAAGTCACATGTGCTGTTGGTGGCAGAGTTCACATTCACACTCATTTCTGTCCCAGCCCCAAACCCACCTTCGTCATCAAGCTAGAGCCCTGAAACAACTTGAGAGCCCTTGCTTAGAGTTGGTGTCATTCAAGAGGCTGTGGCTCCCAAATCACCCAGTGAATGAACTAGAATGGGGGTGAGGACGCACATGTCCTGCCTCCTAGGCGAGGCAACATGGTTAAAAGAATTTGTGCTGATGGGGTTACCTGAGGCAAGAGGATTAATATTTCAAAACTGCCAAGCATCTCTCTATAGAATTTGCATGGAAAGCACCTACCTTACAGTCTGGAGTGAGAAGTAAATGTAATAGCATATGCAAAATCCCATCGTTGACCCTGGCACTTTGTTAGGGGTTTAATAACACTCCTACTATTATTATTTAATCTGGCAATTTTACCACCCTATTTCACTTGCAAAGTTCCTCACTTGCTAAAATAATAAGTAAGCCTGGTTTCCTTGGCAGAATGGGGACAGAGCTGGGCACAGGTAGGCCCGATGGATCAGGGCTGGTTATTTGGAATACTAATCAGAAGCCAAGGTTGCCTTCTAAAAACTGGGCTGAGACTTGGCCCGGAGCTGACCCACTGTGAGTGAGTGGTATTCCAGGGACAAATGTCTTGATTTACTCAAGACTGTGGATTTCCAGGAACATGGAACTTCCAGTCCTTAAACAGAGACAGTCCTGGGAATATCAGATGGCAGCAAATCTGGGCCAGGGTGATACCCTCAGGAGTTCTGGGGCATATCTGACCTGCTGATGCTTCTAGGGCTGAGAATGTGCACTGCTTGGCCTAGGTCTTCCCACTCTGGTCATGGTATGAAATTTTCCCACTCTGATGAGTAAAGCAAAATTTTCCCTCCTCAGTTGAGTTGGCCTTGGAATCAGCTGACTTAACTATGAAACAATCACAACCACCATTGGAGACTATGAAGGAGTCCCTGGCCCCTTGCTGGGGTGCCCCAGATTTGTTCTGCTCTGTCCTCTGGAAGCTCCAGCCAGCCACCCACCAGCGTGAGGCAGCTGTGGGGAGAGCCCCAGCCTGCTGGGACCAGGGTCTGCAGGCTTCCCATGTCCAGGGCCTTTCCTAGAGACTTTGGGAGAATTTTGTATATGTAATTTTGGATTCTTTTTCTCAAAGAAGGTCCTCTACACTGAATAAGCTTCAGGGTTTCTCAAAGCCTGGATGAAGGCAGTGGAACAATGTCTTGAAAATGGGGAAGGCTGGCTGGCCCTCTCTTTAATGTCACTGGACTTTTTGGTAAGTAACATCTTCCCTGAGACTGTCCTCCGCGCTCAATTCTGGGAAAGATGGAGCTAGCTGGCGCCCCCTGGGCCCAAAGGCTGGAGTGGGGCCGGTTCTGGAAAAGGCTTTGCAGGACCAGATGCTGTGCGGGCCCTTCTGTTCTTGGATCGCAGTGACCCCGTCTATAAAATGCCTCACTGACTCCTATGCCCCTATTAGGCCAAGAAATCCATTGAGGAGAAGCAAAGAAACCAATTAAAAAACAGAGGAGTGGGGACCAAGCGACCAGGGTCCTGGCATGAAATCCGTGCAAGGAAGACAAGCAGAGTTGTGGGCTGCTTTCTCTCAACCCTGATGTGCGCCACGTCCAGCTGCTCCTCCAGCAGCTTGGCCAAGCCAAACAGGCAGGAATTTAGTCGTTCTACCCTTAGTCCTGGCTGCTGCTATCCTTTGAACCCAAACTTGTCTGCGGCTCTGTCCTCATTCACCTGTTAAAAGCTGGGCATGGGGGGAGCACCCCTATTCTGATGACTTGGAGAGCGCTGTAAGAATCAGGTATGAAAGAACTGTGAAAAGGATAAGGTTCCACTCACAGTGAAAGGATTATTATTTGCTTAATTCCTTGAAAGAAAATCACAGTGAGAATTTAGAGACTTTGGGAGACTTTTGTATGTGTAATTTTGGATTCTTTTTCTCAAGTCTCGGTCCCTGGAGAGCGGAGTCCTCTGGGGGTAATTTCAGCACTATCGAGCGGGACTTTTCCACCTGTCGCCACTAGCTGGTCAACACTGTCCCAGAGACATTTTCTGCTGGAGCTCACTTGAGAAAATGAGCCAAATGTGGCCTTAGTGTCTTGGCCTAAAATAGTTCCATGTTTAGTCACAGCAGCTCAGGCCTGTTAACCCAAGCCTGCGGATGCTGAGCGCCAAGTTTCGTGCTTCGGATAGAGTCCAGTTAACATACTTGTAGCTCTTTAGAGCCCACCTGTGTTGTGTACTCCGTGAAACTGCACCCAACATCTGCTAACAGGGAGAAGACAAAGCCCCCCACCACTGCTGTCTTCCAGAGCGCTCTGGCCCAGACCCCCATTCTGCCGAGTGATGTCACCTACACGCAGAGCCCCCTCTCCAATTTTCTCCTCCCTCAAGGGACTCCTTGCCCTGTTCCTCTTCTGGAAGATCTTGTGCCACTGTCTCTGAAAGGTCTCTTTGCTGGGAGGGCTGCCCCCTCTCACTCAACATTGTCCAAGTCCCACCCAATAGAGCTTTTTGTGTGATCCTGCCTCTGGTGTCCCTGAGTCTTCCTGGACTGACCGTGAAATCCCCAAACTTAGCACATTGACTCAGCCAGATCCAGAGTCAGATGCCCTGTGACATTGTTCCAGGGACGCAGCTTAGGTGTCTGTACACAGCTCAGCAAACCTCCTCAGTCTGGACGCTCTCCGCCCTGAGCTCTGCTCCTGGTGCCAGGGCCTCTGGGACTGGCAGAAGCTCCTGGGAAACCAGAGGAGCAAAGGCTCAAACCCCTGCCCGGGGCGCCAGGATCCAGGCCCCTGAAGACACCTGTGGTCAACACACGTGCCCAGGAATGGGAATAGCTGAGAGTCTCCAGGGCTGGGCCGGGAGAGGGGTCAGGTAGACAGGTCTCCAGGGCGCCTTCGCCATGAAGTCGGAACTTGGCTGGAGGGCCCCATGGCGAGGAAGTGAATTTCACTTTACAGGTGAAGAAATTGAGACCTGCAAGCCGGGAGAATGACTTGCCCAGTTCACACACCAAGTAGTGGCAGATCTGGTTGCTTAATCTGGCCCCTTTCAACAACACTATTGCTTAGACTTGCACAGGGCCAGTTGGTACCGTGCGCTGTGGACAGGATTGGCCACCAGAGTAGCTCCTGCAGATCGGCAGATCGTTGTTATAAAATCAAAACCTCTCATCCCCAACCACAGTGACAGCTGCAGGGCGAGGCTGTGTCAGCAGCGCTGATGACAATCAGTGTCACGTTTACTGGAGTTGTGGGAACAGAGGTGAGTGTCCATGACAGCTACACACAAACCTGCACAGTGTAGGCCTAGATGACCAAGCATCCCTGGGCCGGTCGTGAAGACAGCCCAGAGAAAAAGCCAGGAGACACAGACAGAATCCTGATATATCGTTTGAGCTCCTGGATGCAGCCTCACCTGAAGTTCTCCAAGGGTTTTTCAGTCATGAAGGACCTGAAACAGTCCTTTTTGGTATAACATGTTTGAGTGAGATTTTCTGTCACTGAGAGCAGACACTGGGATGCAAATGGATCATCTCCTAGTTGTTCTTAACTGTCACCTTTCTGTGACTATGGTTCTTTTGATCCTCACACTCATGCTGATGCCCCCCGCTAAGCTCCCGAAGTTGAGCTCCAAGATTCACAGACTTTCTTTTGAGTTCCTGCAGTATGCCACCCGTGCAACGCTTTGAAAGAAAAACAAAGTTTATTACGACACAGTGCCTGCTTCAAAGGAATTTGTGGATTCCGAATTTGTTAAGAAAGCAACCACAACACACAGTTGCACGCGCACTCTGCAAGTCCTCACAAAGTCCAGAAGCAGTAGCTTGCAAGGACTCCAGTGTGGGGAGGTGAGGGGAGTTACAAAGAGGAGGTGGTGTGAGAGTGACTCGGATGATAACATGAGAGCAGGTTAGAGGCAAGAGCGTCTCGGGTAGGGACTGCTTTCCCTAGCCTTAGCTGGCCTTGCTTTACGTCATTGTGGGTCTTTAACACCTTGAACCCATAGGCTAATTCTTTCCATTCTAATTCTAGGCATTATGCCTAGAGAAGTTTGGATCAAGCTCCTCAAGGGCTGAGTTAAGGGCCATTTACCTTATGGACCACTATAGGTTTTTTATTTTTATTTTTTCAAGGAAAGGTGCAGGCAGGAATAAAGGTGAGTAGGCAGACAGGATGAGAGAGGAGGAAGAAGCATTTTATTTATTTTTCATTTAGTTGTTTACACCGGTTGTTCCCAGGACTGGAACCCAGGGGTATGTAGCCTGCTCCTTTAGAGGCAACTGACCTAACCGCTGCTCCACTATGGGTTTTTTAGGTTGGAGAAGAGATGAGTGATTTTGTTTTGTTTCGTTTTTTAAGGGGAAGGTACAGGTAGAAATGAAGACAGGCAAGTGTGTAGAAGAGAGAAGAGGAGGAAGCAGCATTTTTATTTCTTTTATTTAGTTGTTCATCTTGGCTGTTCCTTCTAACCTTGGGACACGGACTCCGCTCCTCGGGATGTATGTGGCCTGTGCTCCGCCAGTGAGGTGGACCACACTGTGTGCCACCAGGGCATGCAGAGATGAGTGTTTTTAAATGCATATTTTGGGTACTTTGTTTGATATTATGTTCACATACTTGAGATTCAAAAACAGAAAATGAGAAAAGCTTTGCGTTTTCTTTGTAAGGTCTTAGAAAGCCTGAGAGATGATCGGATTCGGGGAGACTTGACTAGATAGTGCTGCTGCTTGAGCAGTTAGCCTTCCCTCCTGCCTTTCCTGTCCACCCCGCCCCACCCCTGCTGCTGTGAAGCGAGACACACTGCTTCTTGATCCCAGAGCACACCCGTGCTTCTTCCCCACAGTCCCTCTTCCAGGAGTATTTCTTTCTTGTTTATGAGCATCATGAGTGCTCATCCTTCCACCTCACTTAGAACCTTCCAAATCTTTCCTGGTAGACTTATGTATCCTTCTCTTCTGTTCCCACAACCTTTATCCTGTGGACCAAGAAGAAGAGGGGGTGAGACCTAAAGACAGGAAAGCATGACATCGAGAAAGCAGGAGGCTCTGCAGGGCCAAGGTCAGGGACGCTCAGACAGAATTGTCCATTTTCTGCCTTCACCAAGGGCTGCTGGTCAGCTGTCTTACCCATTGAATCTTCTATTTAGAATGACATCATCTGTACCCCAGGATGCTGTCAGAACCCCTTGTTGAATGATCTGGCCCAGTGTGACAACCCCTGACTAACCACCAAAACCACCCAAAAGCGGCCTACTACCCCAGTACAATAGTGGTTGTGAGAGAATGTTGTTTGTTCTTGGTGACAAGGATGTCTCCCTTCTGGACTGTAAGTCCTTTGAAATGGGAGCTGTGTATTTTCATCTTTCTGGCCTGGATACCTAGCATGGTACTTAACTTACAGCAGTTATTCAGTAACTGAGTCATAGACAGAGGAATGAATGAATGAACCCTCCCCAGTGGTTGAAAAATATCCTTGTGTCAGTCTAACTATGGGCTTTGAAAGCCTTATCTTTCTCACTTGAAAAAATGAGGTGAGTGAATACCCATGTTCAGACCTGAAAATGTTAATTCAAAGAGCACTGAATTTACTTCTGAATTACAAAGACATGTTTCTCTAAATGAGATCACCTGGCTCTTGAAAAGCTCTTTTTGTCTGATGGCTTCCTGTTGGAATCACACGTGGGCTAGAAGGCCAGGCACTGCCTAAGACCTAAGCCTAAGACCCTCCTCGGTGCAAAGGCTCTGTGCCAGGGTCCCACATTATTAGGGCAGAGACAGACACCCTCGTTCTATTTTTACGTTCTGTTTCTAAGACCACATTCCCTGTCACATTGACAATACTTGAAGGGTAGCAGAGATTTGAAATATGTCAGGTGCAGCTCCCAGGAACTACTGCAGTTACCAACTAAAGTGTAAAACCTTAAGTAGGAAGGGTAAGCAGAGGTTGATCTCATTGGGGATATCATACCAAGAAAGAGACTGATGAGATTTATCGGCAACCATTTGGGGTCAGAAGTAGGAGAGAAACTGGGAAATGGAAATGAAGAAAAGGAGTTTGAAAAGAAATGACTAGAAATTAACCAGTGGGACTTGGGGTCGAGCTTCTGCTCAGTAACTGTGCCTTTCCCAGCAGCAGGGCATGGCTCTTGACTGGGGAAGCTGGATTGGCTGTTGCAGAAGAGGAGGGATGCTGGGCTTATACGATTTGATGTTCTTGTGTTAAGAGGGCAGAGGCTATGTCTCTTTGGTGAGAATTCCTCATCCCCCAAGACCCTATGGAAGAACTGGCAGAAAAGGAAGACTGGTTGTCCTGGAAAAAAATTAGAATCTGGCAGTGAAACGTTGATGCACAATGAGCTTCAGCATCCAGAAGGTCTATCTGAGTCTAGAAACTGGTTTCAAGAATGCGGAGAACCAGAGAAGATTTTAATATCAGATGTCCATGCCATAAATTCAGTTTTGTTTTTCTAGCTGTTATCCTCAGAAATTTTGGCTACAACAGTATTTTTTAAGCCCTAGTTCTGTTAGATATTAGAATTCCAAGTGGAAAAGTTATGCATGCAGACATTGTTAATTGGCTGCCCCCCTTCCCCCAGCAAAGCTCTCTCAATCCTTGTCATTTCTCAAGAGCACTTGTTAAATATTTACTTCCAAAGTCTTCCTTGCAGATAAGGTGAGCATATGACCCTGTTATAGAGACATACAAAAGCCTAAGAGTATGGAAGTTGGGTGGGAATGGGGGCTGGGAGTTTGGTTCTGAAAAAGTTTATGCTTTCACAATAAACAAAACAGAGAGCCAACTTGGAATTTCCCTTGAGAAGGAAAAGGCCAGCCCGCCATTTCCAGCAGCCATGAAGACAGCCGTGAGCTATAAATATCCTGTGTCTGAGCTCAGTCGGATGCCAGAGACAACTGACAAGATAAAGAACTTCCTTAGTTGCCTGCAAGTGGAATCTTGTGTGTGTGTGTTGTAAGCATATGTCTTGCAAATTGAATCCTGTGTTGAATCCTGTGTGTATTGCCCATGTGAAGAATTTACAAATAACTAACTGGGATTCTGCTTGTAATCCCTGTTCTAATTTACCCCTCCCCTCTCCCATGCTTCTTCTAAGCCTATATAAGTATACCCCAAATTACCATCCATGCTCAGCCTTAGGGAAGGATCCCTGCTGAGCCCATGCATAAAAAATTTTCCTAAACTACTTCCAAAGAGTGCCTGCTTGCTTTATCCCAGAGAGCCGTGTTAACACCCTGTCTTTCCCATAACTGTTATGAGTATAAGTATTATTGCTGCAACTGTAGCAAGCTATCATGTGAATGTGAGGGAAGAATAAGAAAATTGCTGTGGTATCTTCTCTGAATAACTACTCCATTGAGTAACCATCGCTCTCCATGTTGCTTATCTTAAAAAAGAGGCCCTTTAATCGAGCTTTCTATTTTTTTTAGCTGTCTCTAATTACCAGCGACACCCAGGCATTCTCAGTACCTTTAATATACTCATGCATTTTTGAAACCCCTAGAGAAGAGAGAATAAATAGCAATTCCAAATTTGTATAATTGAGGTATGATTAAAAATATTTGTGTGTGTGTGAGACTAGTATTTCAGTATACTCTTTGGGAAAGTCCAGGGTAGGGAATCGCAAGCCTAAGGTGGCTTCGTATAATCCCTTGTTCATGCTCTGTATAATCCCTCCTGTTGCATATAGGCAAGACCTGTGATTGCTTCTAACCAGTAGTCAATGGCAAAGATGATGAGATATTGCTGCCATGATTGTGTTATGATTAGGTAGCTAAATAGATAGATATATGAGTAGGTAGGTATGGAGACAGAGAGAGAGAGAGAACTGTACTGTTGAGGAGGAAAGGAAATTCCCCCCTAACCCTCTGGATTCTTCTCAGGCTGGTAGGATGATAAAATTAACATCACACAGATTAATAGAAGGGAAAAAAAACACAATTTGAATGATAGATGTGAAGGGGATCTATGTAGATTCCAAGATCAATGAGTCAAAAACAAGGGTTTTTCTGAGCTAAAGTATGGAATAGGGATCTGGAATTTCAACAAGAGAGGGTGACTCATCTGCTGAAGATTAGATGCTCTTGTCATACAAACAGACTTTTTCCAATAGGAAGATAATTTCAGGTAAAAGTCCTAATTCTGTGTGAGGCCTCCAATTCTCATTCTTCAAGGTAGTTAAGGGAGTGATAAAAAAAATCTCATGAGGCTGCAGGACTTCAACTGATCTCAGTGCATAATTCATGTGTCAAAGTGACCTATGTTAGGGAGGCCTGTTCTGGACATCACAGAGGGAGGTTCCTATAAGAACATCTTGTGGAGGTCCATCCTTCAGAACAAATAATATACATGCATCCTCGAAATCTACAGTCACTTGCTCATCTAGAAGTAAGCTTATTTGTTGTGAGTCACCTATGGAAAGGGCGACATGGTTCATAAGATTCGCCCCTAGGAGCTAAGGGCTCCAGTCTTGCAACAACAAGGAAATGGATTCTGCCACAACACAAGGCCTTAGAAGAGGAGCCCAAGTCTCAGGTGAGATGGCAGAAATCCACTTGAGATCTTAACTGCAGCTGTGTGAGACCCTAAGCAGAAGAGCTATCTGTATTCAGATTTCTGACCCACAGAAACTGTGAGATAATTGATATTTGTGTCATTTTAAATGTTAAGTTGTTAAACAGCCAGTAGAAAAAAGAATATACATGGGAAAGTGCTGGCTCCCAATACAATTCTCCAACTTGATTCTGATATCTGGGGTCTAGGGTTAATGAAGTTAAGACCTACCAAGGTGGCCCACCTCCTTTCTTCTCGGACACCTTTCCTCAAATAAAGATGTCCCAATCCAGTCAGTTTTTTCACATATAAAAACCCTTTATAGGAAAACAGCTCCAAACATGCTGTTCTATCTTGAACTCTATCACCTCTTACTGATCTTTAGAAATGACAAGTTGTCTCTTATGGAATGTCGATTGTATGTTGCATCAACTTGGAGAGAAATTGGCCATCCTCATGGTAAATATAGACTTTATTCTTGGAGGTTAATTTGCTCTTTAAAGTAGAGAAGCTGGTTTCCTGTTATTTGGATAATTTATCATCCTACTTTGTCCTCATTTGGCATTCAAAATATATACCTGCTTGTGAAATTTCCAAAAGAATAAATGGGTAAGAGGAACAAATTAGACTTTATGGGGTCCTGTAACCAGAGATATTCCAAAACATTTATTTTTCATTTTTTTAGTAAACAGAAAGCTCATTTACCTGAGGCTATTAATAATTTTTGTCTTTTGCTCCAAAACTGTCTGTGGCTCAAGGGAAGAAATTACCTCAGACATGTGTTTAGCAAATGTGTGTTTGGCACTTTATAAGTTATTCCTTTTACTAACTTTTTCTAGAATCCTGTTTCACCCAAGCCCTGAAGTTCTCTATAGTTTACATTTCTACCCATTTTTGGACTGTGGCTTGGGTGACCAGTCAGGATACTTGTAAGTTCCATAGTCGGGGAGGTTCCATCATGTGGCCTTCCCACCCAATCCACCCTTCCTCTCCTTCTATTAACACATATATTCTCATTTCTATAAAAGGACATATTGAAATTGTATTTACATAGAAAGTTAGAACTGCAGCATGATTTAAAAAAATCACCATCACCAAAATAAAAGTGGAAAGACCGGTCACAAAATGAGGAAAATGTTGTAAAAAGGAAAAGAGAAAAGACAAAGGATTAATATTTCTATTATAAAATGAGTACTTAGTTTCAGTAAGAACAAAATGGATAACCTAAATGTTTCTACACCCACAATTCCAGAGAAAAAACATTTTCCTCTTACTCTTCTAGGTCCATATGACTGGTGTTGGTTGAAATAAAACATTGATCACTGTGAAGCCAAGTTAAATTGAATACAGAGAAATTTATGAGGAGATTATTCAGAGTCAATCTGAGGATTTTAATCTGAAAGGTTTAAATCTGAGGGAAGAATCCTTTAGAGTGGCATCTCCACCATTCAGAGATCTGGCTTCAGTTTTATACAGTTTGTAGACAGATTTCATGCAGTGAAAGATGACATAGATCAATCTATAGCAAAGAACATACATCAAGGGAGACATTTTGGTTAAAGATAATATGCTATCTGTGTATAAGAAATCGCAAAAGACTGAGTTGGGGTTGTTTTTTTTTTTCCTGAAAAATGCCCTCTATAGTCTTGAAGGTCAACCTGTGCAGTCAGATCATGTAGTCAAATTTTTGTCTTGTCTTCTGTTCTTCAGCAACCTGTAGACACAGCATGGGACTCCTTCTAGCATTTTTACTGTATATTTTGTTAATTTCAAACCCCCACAGTGTCTCAGAGCTCTGCAGCTTTTATTTCATTTACATTGAGAAATAATTAAATTGACAGAAGGCAGGTAAATGAAAGAAAAGATCAATTTAATTGTGTACATAGAAAAATGAAACCTACAATCTGGTCATTCCAATAGCTTTATAATATTTCAAGAAAGGGCAAAAATTGGGAGGGGGAGAAAGCATTTGCAATCTAAAAGAAGAAATTTTGCAAAGTTATCCTTATAAGCACTAAATAGAAACTTTGCAAACACCAGTCTGGACTGATAAGTTTGACTTTTACCTCTAGGATTACCACAAAGGAGATTTATTTCTTACTTTTAGGGCGATACATAGTTAGCAAAGCATCATTCTTGGATCTGCTGTTTTTCAATTGCTTTCAAAATAACCAGCATGACAGTTTGGCACATCTTGGAGTGGCCTGTTCTTGGACCCATCAGGGTGCTATCAAGACATGAGGAAATCACCCCCTACTCCTTTGAATTCTTCTTGGACTGGTCAAATGAACATCAGATGTATTAATAGGAGGGAAAAATTAATTATATATGTACTCAATCTATATATAAATTAGGATTCCAAAGTCAGTAAGGTAAAATGGTGCTCTGTATCTTAAGGTAAGACATGGGATAAGTGCCTGGGCTTCAAGGTGAGAGAAGGGTGATTCACATGATAAAGAGCAGATGCTATAAAATTCGATGTTTATTCTTTCATAGAGATAGATTTATCTGATAGATTATTACAGAATTATAGGTGATACCCCCAGTGTTCATTCTTCTAGGTAGTTAAGGGAGTGATAAAAGTTTCTTGTGAGACTGCAGGCCCTCAACTGAACTTAGCTCAAAATAATCCACATGCCAAAGTGACACATCTTGCAAAGAGGCCTGTTCTGAACAGGTTGGGGAGGGCTGTCTTTCAGTTCTCATGTGAAAGAGGGGTCCCCTTAACCAGTCTTTACTATAACCAGGATAATGGGAACTTCATCAAGTGAATATTCCTGTTATCATAAAGCTTGCAGATGCAGTTTATTGGTTACCTCATCTGGGGTGTCCATTCAGCATTTATAGAGGGAGGAAGTCAGTTCCCCTTCTCAGAGTAAACATACCTTACAGTTGTTTTTATGCAGTTCACCTGGCTGACTGTTCCCTCAGGTCGTTCCCTCCTGGGTGTCCGGTTTACATATAACCATATGTGATTGCTCAATGGTGAGCTGTGGGCTTTGCATTCAGAACTGAAGGAACAAAGAAAAGTCCCCAAATTCATCATTCCCATAATCCAGTTCAATAAAAATTCCATAGGCTACCAATGCACAAAATGAATAAATCCTTCATACTCTACACCCTGGTTAAATAATTTCTTGGTTTTCCCATCACGTCATGTTGATTACTTTTGTGGTGCTCAGAAGTCCTAATGTAACTTTCTGTTGCCCCTGCACTATTATTCCCTTGGAGGGGCAGTTTTGAGGCTAGTGCACGAAGCTCTGACTGACCATTCTGAGCTTGGTCTTCATCTAGCATCAAGGTTTGACCCAGCAATCTTTTAATGTCACCTGAGCTATTACAGAGTAACGGAATGCAGCACAACTGCTACTCATACCATGGGGGACCACCTGGTCACCAGGAACCATCTTCAGCCCTTTTAACCATTTTCTTCCCAAATCACAAGTTTCTATGAACCAGGACTATTTTAGCAAAGGACTGTTTTAACAAATACCACTTTTCTAGCACCAACAAAGTTTCAGACCACCAATTAAAATGTGTGTTTACGTGCACGGGAAGGGGTTCTCCACACCAACAAGTAATTCTCTGACACTGACTGAATGTTCTACAATTCAACTTAATTCTGCTCTATGTACCCAGACAGTGTCAGATGCCTCAGGTTAAGGACTCAGTCTTGCAACACTGCATCCCACCTTCAAAAGCTACTTGCAAGTCCAGGTGTCACCAGTGCTTCAGACAGACTGGCTATAGATTAGAAGGTTCAACAATTCCTTCTTCAGGTTCTATTAATTTGTTTTAATGACTCACAGAACAAAGGAAACCTATTTATTCACTAGATTGTCAGTTTATTATAAAAAGATATTACTCTGGGAAAAAGCAGATGGAAGAGATGCACAGGACTAGGTATGGGGAAAGGACTAGGAGCTTCCACACTTTCTCCTGATGCCTCCACATAGTCACCATCCCAGAAATTCTCTGAACCCTGTCTTTTGGGGTTTTATACAGGCAAGAGTGATATAATCATTGACTGTTATCAACAGATTCAGCCTCCATTCCCTCTTCCCTCTCACCTCCTCAGAGGTCAGGTCAAGTTCTAACCATCGAATCACATGGTTGGTTCCCCAACAACCAGCCCCCATTCTTAGTTGACCTAGGAGTATTAAAAAAAATACCTCAGTAACGTAACAAAAGCCACCTTTATCTTTATCTCATCACTTAAGAAATTCCAAGTGTTTTAGAAACTGTGCTAGAAATGGGAAGGAAGACTAAATATATGCCATTAAAAAACTGACAAGACTAGTGGAAAAGATAAAATTGATCAATAACCATGTAAAGATGATAGTTATCTATTAATAAGAATCAGAGAAAAGCAAATCTTATTTCAAGTTTGAAATTTATTTAGTTCATTTTAGATTAGCAAAGATTAAACAGAATGATAAAACCTAGCATAGTCACAGTCTAGGAAAGTCTGGCAAATTCACACTCTGTTGTTAGGAAATAAATGGATATAACTAATTAGGAAGACAATGATTTAAATTGGGCTTGTGTTCAGCATCACCATTTTGTGCAGATTTTTATGTCTTCATATTGAGCCATATGTTGCACATATTACTAAGTGGAAAACAACTTGATCCTATTGGGAGGAGAGGAAATTTCTCCCTGACCCTCTGGGTTCATTGCAGGGGGTCAGATAATCAAATTAATATGAGGCAGATTAGTCTGAAAGAAAAAAAAAATTAGTATATTTGGGGAATCTAAATGGAAATTAGGATTCCGAAGACAATGGGGGGAGATAGGGGCATATAACCTGAGTGAAGGAATAGGATAGGGAACGTGGGCTTCAAAAAGAGAGGAGGGGGACTCATATGATAAGGAGAGGTCGACTCATATGACCAAGAGCAGATGCTCTGTAATTAGATGTTTGCCTAGTTATATTGAAAAGTTTCTCTCATAGAAAAAAAAATTCTGCTAATCACCCTAATTTTGAGTAAAAATCGCCAATTTTCATCTTTTTAGGTAGTTAAGGGAGTGGTAGTTTCTTATGAACCTGCAGGGCCTTGACTGACCTCCACTCAAAACTGATGCACGTAGGCTCAAGGAGAGATGTATCATGACAGCACTGTGGGCAAGTTTATTAGCAGCAGCACAGAGAGGGACAGACTCTGTGGGTAGGAAAGCTGTAAAATGGAATAAGCTGAACATAGAACTTTTATACCTGGGGTCTCCTGGTGGAGTTACTAAGGACGTGGTTATGTGTTACTAGGCACTGTAAGCCCCTTCCTACTTTTTCTGGGCCATATTTTGAATGCTTGAGTCTCGGGCAATTAATTTCCTACTTATACATCTGAAAACCTGCTTCATTTTTTTTAAGGTGACCCCTTCCACCTTCCCTCTTATGCTATACTTCATCAAAAATAATCCTTATGTCTTGGAAAGGCTTGTTTTCAACATCTTGGGAGGTTGATCTGAAATTTGAGGGGGAAGCCTATCCTTCAATTCTATTTATCTGAACTTCACACAGGATACACACACATACACACACACACACAATTGCATACATGCACAACATTCAGACTGAGAGAAGGATTTAGAAAAATTGTCACAATTTTTCTAGATGGTGAGATTTGGGATTGGTTTATCTTCACTTATCATAAATATCTATAATGTCTGCAAGACTAACCTATTCCCACCCATCTTCACATAACCCTGTCCACTATCCTCTGTCCCCCTTCTGGGTACCTGGCTGAATGGATTATCTGGAGCTCAATATGGTTAGGTCATTCAAAGGAATGCAAAGGAAATTTTGGTCCATTAAGAGGAGAGAAAAGAGTCATTTATTTTAGTAATGAATAACAGCCAACTTAGAAACTAGAAGACTAAACTGCCCCAAGAAAACAGAAAGATAGTTGCTTACGTGGATTTTCAATGTCTTTTTTTTTTTTAATTTTTTTATTCTGGAGCATTTGTTCATCTGCCCACCACTTATATTGTGAGTCCGTTTTTTTTTTTTCTTAGAGACTGAAAGTTGTACCTATGCAAATCAACCAAACCACGGGAAAATCTCTGCCAGGTGATGTGTCCCGACAGCCGAGACCCAGACTTGACAAGAGAGGCTTGGTGCACAGAACAAGCTTGTGCATCTGGGGAGAGTTTCTCCTGCTCTTCATGTGTTTTCTTGGAAACAGTTGGACTTTTTAAACTGCGTCTGAAAGGAAACTTTTATGTAGAATAAACATGAGAATTTACTTTAGGAAGTAAGATTTAGGTTTTCATCTCCCTGAGCCCAATATTCACTATCAGGGGAGGTAAAAAGGAAAACAAACAAACGAAAACCAAAACCAAAAGCAAACCCCAAAACAGATCCAAAGCATGTGAATCTTGAGTTACTCTGGAGAAGGTGACAAGTGATATTCCACAGCCCTTTGACTGCACAGGTGCTGCCCCCTCCCCCAACAGCTGGAACCAGACAGATGACAATGAACTTGGCGAATGGGACTCTGGTGAACTGGAAATGGCACCCCGTTCTAAAGGGGCGGAGATCTTCCAGTGTTTTGAAAAAAAGGCAGAGATTTTATTTTCATGCCAAACCTCTCAATATGTAAATATGGGTAATCGAGTGGAATATTTTAAAGATGTTGTGTAAGACAAATGAAATAATAATGCTGGAGAGACCCTAGAGGTAGGCCGGCCGTATTTCAAAATGGGATGGGACTTTCAGTCCCTCCGCGGACTGGGCTGGGGCAAGTCAACCTCCCTGTTGCCTTGCCTTACAGATGACCCTGGTGTGTTAAAACCGGCACAAAAGGGATGGTAGGGGATTATGAAAACAAATATTACCGTGCTGTTTAAAGCGGGACATATGGCCAGCCTACCTGGAGATGATCCTGTCGAATCCATTGTTTCAGAAGTAGAAACCTGACCTGCCGGGAAGATCCCGAAAGTTGAACGACTGGGTCCTAGTGGATTTCATGAACCGCGGTCAGCTGACGGCTCTTTCAAGCACACAAGCCAGCACGCAGGTCGGCTGATCCTCCCCTTCCCTCGCTCTCCTTTTCTCCCTGCTGCTTTTCTTCTTTCCTTGCTTTCGATTATTCACCCATTCATGTATACCACCTATTATTATTTTCTAGACAATTTAAAATGTGATGCAGTAGGCTTTTAGAGGCATGTTTCTTAAGCACTTGACATTTTAAGGTTTGCGTTTATGTACTTTATTTAAAATTTTACAGCAGAGTGCCCTGTGCTAAGGATATTTGACTTGTAAATCTCTATAAAAATTTTACATGTTATTAAGGTTTTCTTTGGTTTCAAATACATGATTAATTTTTATAAAGATTCCAAAATATTCCAAGGATTCCAAATAATTTCAAGAATTATTTCCAATAAAATTAAATTTTCATTAGCGAGATGCTGAAGTCTCAGTATGTTCTAAATCAGGTGTGTTGGGTTCTCATAGTCAGATCATCTATATCATTTATTTGTGTTTACAAAATTTAGAAAACTGAGAAATAGGTATATTAAAATATTTCACAATATAGTGTGTGTGTGCATGTACACACACATTTTTAAATTAATCATATTTTGGTAGTTTTCGTTTATGTATCAAAATTTATAGCTATTATATTTTCTTCAAACTGCTCCTTTCACCATATTATAATAGTGCTCATAACTGACTTTAAATTTCACTTTATCTGATGCTAGTATATCTCTTTACCTGTTATATTTTTGAGTGTATCTTTTTGATTATCTTTGTTCATCCCTTTATTTTCTTTCAGTGTCATTATTTTATATGATCTATACATATTTATTATAAAACATTCTTAAAAATCCAGAAAAGTATGAAGAAAAAAAATTCTACTACCTAAAAATAATTCATCATCTCATTTAGTTCATATCTTTCTAGGCAGATTTCTGTGCATCAATAGGTAGGGAGTTTCTAGAGAAAGAGACAGAGAAGCCAAGAGACAAAGACAGAGACCCCAAAAGAGATGAATATGACTATATAGTGATGGTATCATTATATATTTAATTAAAAAGATAAATACTGCATTTAATTTTCAATGAATTTAACAGAAACAAATATCTAGGTCAAATGTGTTCAAATAATTGTTTCTTCGCTACCAATGAAATAAGTTTCTAGAAGATGCCACTCAATTTAAAGGAATTTAGGAAGTTGGAGTTATTATAGAATGTTTAACAATGTGAATTTCCTTAAATTTAGCATTGATTACTTGCTAGAAAAGGTAAGAGAGTAACACTTGAATATACTTCATCCGACTCTCTCCTTCCTCCCAATTTTGATGCTTATATTATCTTAACTTTGTCAGTGTTTATGGCATGTGCATTCTGTATTCTGAAACCATAATTATCTTGGATGTTTAATAGTATTCCTGTATGTCAGAAGGAGAAAGACAAATACTGATGATCTCACTCATATGAGGAATATAAAGAAACAAAGCAAGTGAACAGACAGAACAAAATGCACCTCCTTGGACAATAGCAGAACCGATGTTACCAGAGAGGAAAGGGGTGGGAGATAGAGCAGAGGGTCGTCAGGGTCCAGAAGGGACCCTGCACATTGACACTTATATTGTGTTGTGAATCAATGTTACCTCAATGAAGAGAAAAGAAAGGAAAACTAAAAAACTAGCGTTCTTATAGTGATGTGATCTCTGTGTTTCCTTCCAGACCCATTTCTGTGGCTCTTCAGTTTTGAATTATCTTTAGTGAAAATTTTCACTATCAAGATTTTTCAAAAGGTCTCAGAGATGCTGTGTTTCCTGACTTCTTTCATGTCTGAACATCTGAGCCCTTGCTTTTATATTCGAGCTCCAGCTTGGCTGGGTAGCACCGTTTGGATCATATTCTCTTTTCCTTGTAGACATTTCTCCTTTGTACTGGCCCTGATTGCTGCTGGAGAGACATCTGAAACCTGCCTCACTTTTCCCCTTGTAAGTGCATTTCTTTTTGTCCTGAATAAGAAAATAAAAAGTTTTTTTGAAGTTTAATTGTTTATCCAGAATGTGTCTGAGGGTTTACCGTTATCGACTCTTTTTTCCTACTAAAGCGTATGTGTTTTCCATCTTGCAGTTTCAGTCTTGATCCTGATCATTTCTATGAGTTTATTTTGCAAATACAGATCTTTCATATATTTGAATTTATTTCTGGGGTGTGGGGTGAGGGATGCGGCCAATGTTACCTTTTTCCTAATGCAGGTGTGGTTCGGAATATTGTGAATCAGTGAAGCTGTAGGGTCATTGTGAGGTCGGGGCTGGAGAAGGTCAAGGACAGAGGTACGGATTTGAAGGTCATAATGGACACAGCTAAACAAGGGCACAAGTGGGAGTGATGTGTCAAAAATCCAGAAATTGTTGAGTCAGATCCACCAAATCAATAAAGCATTTCAAAAGAGTTTAGTGTGCATGAGAACAGTTTACAAAGTAAGAACTTTCATTTTATTACCACATAAAATATAATAGCTTATAAACCGATCTTCATTTAACATATATTTATTGAAATCTGACCTTGAGCTCAGTGTGTCCTAAGAGATACTCATAGCAACAGCACTGGTGCCGGGCCGTGCCCCGCCCGTCTATGGTGATCTCTGCGCTATGATTACACGCTCTTATCTCAGTGACACAGTAAGGAATGTCCCACATGTCTGTCTCTGGTTTCCTGTTTTATTTTGGGTTTTTATTTGTTTGTTGATTGTTGGTTTTGCTTTTTATTTTTCTGAAGGCTTAGAAGCTCACTTTGCTCAAGTACAAATATCCCAGAAGGACCACTTCACCTAAGGAGATGGGAGCTGGTGGACAAAAGTAGATAAATGCCCAGCCCCTGTCCTTCCTTAGGACAATTGGCAGCCACAATTGGTTCTTCATGTGGGGAATATGTGGTCCTCATGAGGTTCTCAGCAGCATTTGGCCCCACTTGCCTACAGACTTAATTACCAAATTGGCTCTTCTTCATCCTCAGTCTCTTTGGCACTACTCCCATGGCCTGAACTTTGGATCATCTTCCACATTAAACCTCCTACACCTTAGTCTCTGTCTCAGGCCCTGCTTTCAGAGGAACCCAAACTTGAACACCATCAAACAGTGCCAGATTTAATTAAATTGGAGTTAGTGAGAAAAAAGATGCATACACGATACCATGAGAGTATATAAGCAGTGAAAAGTGAGGGGAGAGGATATTTAGGTTGTCAGGTAAAGGATGACTGTGTGTTGTCCAAAGAAAAGGGGAAGGGAATCTATGAAAGTCTTTTCATATCAATAAATACATACCTATCATTATTAATGGCTGTGTAATCTTCTACTATCAGTCCTCATTTTTAGCATATTTCTGAGCATTGGTATATGTCATTCTTTTTATTCTTTGATAATCCAACCAAAGGGAAAATATTGTTTTATTTGCACTTAATTGATCATATTAAGAGTAAGCATTTTCCATATATTTATATATTGAGCTATTATTCACCTCTGGCTAATTTCATGGTCACGGTCTTAGCTTGCTTTTTTTTTCTTTTTAAGGGTACTTTTATTTTGTTTGTTTACATAGTTACATGCATTTTAGGATGTTGAAATCGTCCCTCAACCTGTATTTTACACCACATCCACCAACAGAGTCCTGATACCTTTCACCACCACCAATTCCTTCTGTCCTTTCCTCCCCCTTCCATCCTCATGGTCACCACTTATGTGTCCTGTGAATTGTATTGGAGCTTGTTTGTTTCGTTGCATTATATTCCATATATGAGTGAAATCAGCCTGTTCTTCTCTTTTTTCTTTGACTTATTTTGTTTAACATGGTCAAACTGGGAGTTTTTAAATTCAAAGACCGATAGGGAGCTCAGGGGCATGATGACTAATAAAATGAAAGTGAAGTTGGAAATTTTCACAATGAGGGCTTCCAAATGGCAGAGAAATGACTAAAAGTGATCATCTTTTATAATTTGGGGGAAGAAAACTCAAATTACTGTTATCAGGCATTTACGAGAATAGTCCAAGTTTTGCTTGTCTTGCAGAATAAGCTAAATTAAATTCACTTACGTAGTTTAAATGGTTTTGTCTGTTCACGGAATTTCAAGTCAGGTCTCCATTTTATACTTAATTTGAACAATTCCTCCATGTTGGTCACTCTTTCAGTGGACCGAGAGTATGACCAGCTAGTATAGTATTACATTGTTACTGAAGTCAGGCTGAAAATTCACGATTTTGTTGTTTCTGCTAGTTGATTTTGGGACAGATGATCATGTAGTCAGTCACCAATGGTCATCCTAGACATGGGTTCTTTCTACTGAGTTCTTTGCTTTGTCTAATCCTGAGGGTGTCATTTGATGTTGGGACGGTCAAAAGGCATTTAAAACCCTAGAGAAAAATGCAATATACTGGAGAGGTTAACAGGATGACAACAAGGAAAATAATAACTAAGGACTGAAAATAGGGTAGGTCTCCAAGACGTTCAGAACAAACTTCTCCAAAACATGCTACTTTGCTTGAGATTATTTCAAGTTGAAAGTAATCCAGGCCCTATGATTCATGAGAGACTTTTACCACTCCCTTGATTATTTAAAAGAGTGAAAACTGGGCATCTTACCCAGAATTAAGATTATTACCAGAAATAAACTTTCTCTCAGAGAAATTTATCTACATGACAGAGTAAACATCTAACTACAGAACATCTGGTCTTCACCACATGCATGGAATCACTCATCATGTGAATCCTCTCTTCTCTCCTTGAAGTCCAGACGTCTGTCCCATGCTCTGGCTCAGCATATATAAGCCCCATTTGCTTCATTGTCTTTGAAATACTCATTTCTATGTAGAGTCCCCATATGTATATCATTATACTTGGTTGGGTATTTTCCCCCCCCTTTCTGCTAATCTCTCGGATGTTAATTTGATTATTCAGTCCATCAGAGAACCATCCAGGGGAATAGGGTAAAATTTCCTCTCCTCCCAACACAAACTTTCTAGAGTAGATAATCCCTGGAGCTAATATTTAATGAATTAATCAATGGGTTATAACCAGATTCAGATTTAACCTTTCTAAGTCAATCTATTATTTAAAAAATGTGTAATTGTGTTTCTTTTTTTCCCCTGAGTTATTTACATAGGTACCACGTGATGTATTAGTAATGACATAGTTTCATGATTACTTAGGACAGGATAAACATGAGGATATTTCGTTTCAGGAGGCGTTATTGTGGTAAGTTTCCACTTAATTTAGGCCTAAGATCTGATCAATCAGGTAACTTAATAAGAGGAATTACTATGAAACAAACAAACAAACAAAAAACCCAACAGTTAATAATTGAAGCAAATTATAAACTCAATTTCTGAGTTTGGAGAGCAGTCAGTTGAGGACATTTCTAGAATTAATTAAGAAGTATCTTTAAATGGTGCCATGACAAATGAATTCTTTTTAAATGCACAAAATTGCTTTATGGCCAATTAGTCGTATGATGCAAATGTTTTCAGCTAAACCGCCTGCCACCAAGGTTCCTGCAGTGAACCAACCTGACAAGGTTAAAACATATCCTGGAGGTCAGCTGATGAGCTTTGAGAATTGACAAAGCAGTAAGAGAGAAAACACCACCCTGCGTGGGGTATGACCTCTGGAATGGCTTCCAGCCCTGGGGACCATGTCTGCTGCCAGCAAGTCAGGACATCTGCGTTTTCGCCAAATCAGCTGTTGACAGGAGCTAGGATCTTGGACAAACCCCTCTGGGCTTCCAGGTAAGGTGGAATCAGGCCTTCCAGCTTCAAAGGATGAGATTCCATGTGGATGGTAAAGGAGGGTCTCTACCACCCTCCTCCTGACCAGTCACAGCCTGTGCATCTATGCATACTGTTTCTTCCTTTAGAATAAACTCCTAGGAATATTACTGGTAATCACTGCTCTGTTCTTACTGGTACTTGAAGATACTCAGTAAGTATCGGGGAATGAGGCCTGGCAGGTGTGCAGGACCTGGAGGGGCAGATTGAGTGTTGGAGAAGGCGGTCTGGACTGAGTGGTCTTGGGCTGCTGTGGACACTGGGCCCCCATGTGTTCGGAAACTTTCTGCCTCCTCCCGTGGGTCTTCCAAGGACAGGAAGTCATCGGCTTTTCCCCTGGCCTGGATGGAGTTAGGAGGGGCTGGCTGCTGAGACCTGCACTGCTCACACCTTCTGCAGGGTGGGCAGCCTCAGGGCACCAGCCCTGAGCTGTCCAGGGGCAGAGTGTGGGGGCTCAGAGCAAGCCCTTAGCAGGGAATGGGCATCATGGGTGTGGCGGGGGGCTCGGCGGAGAAGCCTGCAGCCAGTGTGGGCACAGCACCCATGCAGGAGAGAAGGACTGAATAACCGTGGGTACTCTTCTTCATCTAGACCAGATAGCGTGTGTTTCTCTACCGTCTTGCATCTTGTCATTTCAGGGTTTTTCCCAGGAGTCCCCACATAGGATCCTGTTCCTTCAGCGACCTTCATTCATGTCTCCTACCTGTGATGGTGACACACACGTGCTCTCCATCACCATCCCACGTTGGCCCCCTGCCCAGGCAGCCACCTTGTGTGTCCTGGCCACTGCCCACCCATTTATTTCCCATTAGTGGTTCTCACTTGTGCTTTTCCCTGTGCATTGACTCAGCCTTTTCTCATCTTTGTAGCCTCTTGATGGAAACTCAACGCACCAGGGAATTTCCTTTCTGGCCTTTTCTCAAGGAGAGCACTGCTCTGGGGCCTCCTGCCTGCACTGCTGTCGATTGCTTGTCAGAAGGACCACGGAAGACCTGAGGGCCTTTGAGTGGCCAGGAATGGTCAGTGACCTGCGGTTTTCACTTTCTGTACAGGTATTCCCTTCTGACGCCTCATACGACGAGCGCCTCCTCGTCGGCCGAGTCTCCCATGCTCTTCCTGTGTATCTCTCGGGTGGGAAGTCTCGCTTAATCCAAGACAGGCTCTTCCAGAGAGGGTTGCTGTCCCTTCTGGTGGGGGTCTGGGCACTATTTTCATTTCTGGACTTGACAGTTATTTTGTTTTTCAGGCCACATTGGTCAAGGGAACTGAGACTGCAAACCTACGTGAGGAGCAGATTTGTCAAATGTTCAGACTTCCGTTCCTTCTTTCCCCTCAGCTACAAGGGTGACAGTGGCATTTCCTGCCGTCCCTCACTGTAAGGCAGGCCCCTTGTCACTGGTACACAGAGTCCTCTGATGTCCTACTTTATGCGAAGTCTCAGGGCTTGCTTTCTCAAGGACATACATCCAACAATGTTGTCTCTCACAGTTCCTGACATGTGTGTTTGAAAAGATAGGGCTTGTGGTGTCTCTGAGCCAGAATCCCCATCCTCCGGCCATTCCTGGGAGCAGGACAGTTGCTCCTTTAGCAAAGTCCAGTGTGAGTGTGGTCATTGAGAATTCTTCTATAGATCTGGAACATGAGCGCACAAACTGCAGGGCAGTGCCAGGCAGCCCCGATCTTCCAGCTCTCCGCCACAGGGGCCAAGGAGGTACAAGACGAACGAGGATTGCCCAGGAGAGCAACGAGAGACTCCGACTGTGAGTCTGGGGGTCCATGCAGGCCCGCCCTGTCCGGAGGTGGCTCAGGGTGAGGGAAAAGGGGCAGGCGGGAAAAGTCGTGTTGGTTGTGCTCCTCAGGGAGCAGGAAACAAGGTTCTAGGTCGCCTCAGGTGAGGGCGTTTTAACCAGGCAGCGAGAAAGATCTAGGCGTGACCTCAGTAACCACGCTGTCAAGCTGCTCTGTGGTGACCCAACTCCTGCCTTCCCTTCTGCCCCTCAGCTTCTACTCTCTCAAGCGGCTTCTAGGAGTGTCTGACAATCAGTTCCCCAGAGAGAAAAGCTGAATTTCAGCTCAGTCCCTATAAACACATGGTGTCCTGGCAAGGCAGGGTTCCCATGCCCTGCCATTTCAAAGGCCACCGGCTGTGTATGGGACCTCTCTTGTAAATGAGCCACTTGTTGACCTAAAACATTATTAGCGCATGACTGTACTTCAAATACCCTTGATTTACCTTAAGAATCCGTTATGATTCCTTCAGATATAAGCATATTTATCTTTCTTGAGCATACTGCTTTTAAAAACAAAAATCTTAAATCTGAGAAACATATGAACTTTTGGAAAATGGGAGACATAGAAAATCACCCATTTTAACACGATTACGGATAGTAGTTTTTAAAATAGATGTGCACATCTGTGTAACCACCACTCAGATATGAACATCGTCCCTTTCCGGCTCCCTACATCGTCAGTACTCCCTCCAAGATGGCCACTATTCGGACCTCGGTCGTATGGATTAGCCCCGCCTATTTGATGAACGATATATAAACAGAAGGCACAGTTTGATGTCTTTTCAAAAACCTCTGAGATTCAGCCAATAGCTACCAGTAGTTTGTTTTCATGGCTGTGCTATATTTCGTAGAATGTATTTCATCAATGCACCATCTTACTATAAACACCCTTGACACTTTAATATAATTACTTTTCTTGTCTATGTTTTTACTGTAACACTGGTTTATAACACTGTATAGGTTTTAGGTGTATAACATTATAATTCGACATCTTTATAACAGCAACATTCCCACTACCAAAAAAACCACTTTCCGTCTATCACTCTATCAGTAATTGACCCTCTTTACCAATTTCACTAGCCCTGTACCCAAACCACCACTTGGTTCTCTATATCTGAGTTTGATTTTGTTTTATTTTGGTTTTTCATTTGTTTTACTTAAAAAAAAATTTCACAAGTTACTGAGATCATATAATGTTTCTTTCTCCAACTGATTTCATGTAGCTTGATACCATCAAGGTTTGTCTGTGTCGTCACAAGTGGTAAGATTTCTTTTTTTTTTATACATCAGTGATATTCCAAATATATATATATACATATTTATTCCATATATATACCCACATATACATATGTGGGTATACATATATCACGTCATCTTTATCAGTTCATCTATCAGTGAGTATTTAAGTTATTTCCATATCTTGGTTATTGTAAATAATGCTACAATGAACATAGGGGTGTGCATATATCGATTGGTGTTTTCATATTTTTCAGATAAATACCCAGAATTGCTGAATCACATAGTGTTTCTATTCGTAACTTTTGAGCAAGTGTTTTCATAGTGGTTGTACCAATTTTTGTTTCCACCAGCAGTGCATGCGTATTCTTTCCCCCACGTCCTCTCCACACTTATTTTTTGTCTTTGTTTTCTGACAGTAGTCACTCTAACCTGTGTGATGTGATACCTTATTGTGGTTTTGACTTGCATTTTCCTAATGATTAGTGATATTGGATGGCTTTTCCTGGTTATTTGGATGTCAGCTTGGGAGAGGGATCTGTTCAGATCCCCTGCCCATTTTTTAATCAGTTACTTTTTAAATTATTGTTTTATGAGTTCTTTATATATATTGGATATTAGTCCCTTGTTGGATGTATGATTTGCAAAGATCTTCTCCTTTTCAGTAGATTTCCTTTTTGGTTTGATGATGGCTTCTTTTGCTGTGCAGAAGCCTTTTAGTTTGATGTAGTCCTGGTTTTGTTTATTTTTGGTTTTGTTTTCTTTGCTATTGAAGTAAAATTCCCCAAAACGTCATTAAGACCAATGTTCAGATAATGCCTTTGTTTCTCTAATGAATTTTATGGCTTCAGGTTTACATTGAAGTCTAATGCATTTGGAGTTATGTGTGTGTGTGTGTGTGTGTGTGTGTGTGTGTGTGTGTTTGCGCGTGCGCGCGCGCGATGTGAAATAGTGATCTAATTTCACTCTTCCGCATATGGCTGTCTAGTTTTCCCAGCACCAGTTCGTAGCCAGACTTTCCTTTCTCTACTGTATATTCTTGGATCCTTTGTTGTAAATTATTTGTGCACATTTGTATGGACTTATTATTTGATTCTCAATTCTAGTGCATTGATTTTGGGGTCTGTTTTTCTGCCAATACCATAGTGTTTTAATTACTATGGTTTTGTGATATAATTTGGACTAAAAGGGTATGTTACCACCAACTTCTTTTATTTTTTTGCTTTGGCTATTTGAGGTCACTTGTGGTTCCATACACATTTTAGGATTTTTCTATTCTAGGATATTTCTAAAATATCACTGGGACTTTTATAGAGATTGTATTGGTTCTATAGATTGTTTTAGGTACAATGAACATTTTAGCAATGTTAGTTCTTCAATCCATGAGTACAGAATAATCTTTCCATTTCTTTGTATCATCTTCTTTCAACAGTGGCTTAGCATTTTCGGTATATAGGTCTTTTACCTTCTTGGTTAACTTTTAAGTTTTTTAAAGAGAGGAAGAAAGGAAGAGAGACAAGGAAGAAACATCTTTAATTGGTCACTTGTGGGGTTTTTTTGCCCCCACCTTGGGTTTCAAACATGGATCCTGGGCTGTACGTGGTCTGCCCACCAGCATCTCATCCACATGAGCCACAAGGGTATGCCCCTCTTTAAGTTAATTTTATTCCTAATTATTTTATTCTTTTTGATGCAATTGTCAATGGTATTCTTTTCTTTCTAATAGTTCATTGTTACTGTATAGAAATGCAACAGATTTTTTTATATATCGATTTTGTCCCCTACAACTGTACTGTCTTTATTATTTCTAATTTTTTTGAAGAGATCTGAGGTTTTCTATATTTAAAATCTTGTTACCAATGACTAGTGATAGTTTTACTTCTTTTTTTACACTTTGGATGCCTTACATTGCTTTTTCTTGCTTAATCGCTCTGACTAGAACTTCCATACTATGTTGAATAAAAGTAGCAAGAATATGAGTCCCTGTCTTGTTCTCAAGCTCAGAGGAAAAACTTTCAATTTTCACCATTGAGTATGATGTTAGCTACGGGTTTATCATGTGTGATTTTTTATTATGTTGAAGAACTTTCCTTTTATACCTATTTTGAGATTTTTTTTTATTAAATGAGTGTTGAGTCCTGTCGTATACTTTTTTCTGCATCTATTGAGATGATCATATGATTTTTATCTTTTATTCTATTAATGTGGTATATCATGTTGATTGATTTTCAGATGTTGAACCATCCTGCCTCCCTGGAATCAGTCCACTTGATGGTGTATGATCTTTGTTGCTGTCCTTTTACATTTAATTTTCTTATATTTTGTTGAGGATTTTTGCATCTGATGTTCATCAGAGATATTGGCCTTCAGTTTTTGTTGTGTTGTGTTTTTTTCCTTTTTTTTTTTTTTTTTTTTAAGGAAAGGTACAGGCAGAAATGAAGATCAGCAGAGTCAGGAAGATGGAAGAAAGAGGAGGAAGAAGCACTTTATTTAGTTATTTATCTTGTTTTCCCCCCACGTTCCTGGCCCCAGGATACAAACCCAGGTCCTTCGGATGTATGTGGACTATGCTTTCAGTCAAAGGCAGCTGATCAAATCCCTACTCCACCAGGGCATGCCTGTCCTTTGGTTTTAATATCAGGATAATGTTGACCTCATAAAATTAGTTAAGAATTGTTCCCTCCTCATCAGTTTTTGAGGAGGATAAATACCTGTATTAAATATTTTTGAATGTTTGTTGATAACTCTTTCATCTCTTTCTTAGTGATTGATATATTCAGATAATTCCTTTTCTTCATTATTTAGTATTGAGAAGTTGTATGTTTCTAACAATTGATCTGTGTCTTCTAGGTTGCCTAATTTGGTGGCATATAGTGGTTCACAGTGATCTCTTACAATCCTTTGTATTTCAGTGGAATTTGTTGTAACTTTTTTCGTTCTGATTTTATTTGAAAGTTCCCTCTCTTTTTTCTTTGTCTAACTAAATATTTGTTAATATTGTTTATCTAAACTAAGAAACATCTCTAGTTTTATTGATCTTTTCAGTCTATTTCTTCTCTGATTTTTGTTTCCTTCCTTCTACTATTACCTTCAGTTTTTCTTTTTAAAGTTCTTTTAGGTGTAAGGTTAGGTTATTTGATATTTTTCTCATTTTTTGAGGTAGACCTTTATTGTTATACAGTTCTCTCTTAGTACTGTTTTTGCTGCTCTCATAAATTTTACTATGTTGTGTTTTCATTTGTCTCTAGGTTTGTTTGTTTTTTTTAATTCATCGATTACTTTGTTGATCCAAAGTTGTTTGGTAGCAAGTTGTTTAACCGTCACGTTAGTAATTTTTCTAGTTTTCTTCTTGTAGTTGATTTCTAGTTTCATAACAGTGTGGCCAGAAAAGATACTTGCTGTGATTTCAAACTTCATAAATATATTGAGACTTGTTTTGGGTCCCACCACATGGTCTATCCTTGAGAATGTTCCATGTGCACTTGAGAAGAATGAGTTTTCTACTTTTGTATGGTAAGTCATATACTTTTTTTTAGCCTACCTGGTCTAGTTACTCAAATTTTGGTGAAATTTTGCCTTTTCTGATAGAACTACCATCAACATTTTTTATAAGGCAGGTTCAGTGGTGCTAAACTCTCTCAGTTTTTGTTTGAGGAAAATCTTTTCTTTTCAATATATGAAGGATAATTTTATTGGATAGAATATTCTTGATCGACAGATTCAGCATTTTAATGGGTCATTTCAGTCTCTTCTGGCATGTTGAGTTTCTGTTGAGAACTATTCTGATAGCCTAATGGGGGTACATAAGTTATTTACTATCTTTTTTTCCTCTGGTTGTCTTTCAAATTATTTATCATTAACTTTTGACATTTTTAATATAATACGTAAAGATGGTCTTTTTGTGATGAGATAATAAAGTATTCTAATAGCTTCATAAACTTCTGTATGTAGTTCCTTTCTCAGTCTTGAGATGTTCTCAGCTATTATTTCTTTAAGCAAGCTCTCTGCTCCCTCTTCCCTTTGATATCCTCATTGTCTTTTCTAATTCTTGTAGTTTCTCCATTTAAAACAACATTTCTTTCTCCTTATCCATCTGAATCATTTCCATATTGAGCTCATGAAATCTCTCTTCTGTATTATGTTGTATTTCCAGTGCTTTCTAATGCATTTTTCGTCTCACTTATTGAGTGTGTTCATTTTCGGAATTTAAATCTCTTTGGTAAAATATTCTGTTCATTAATTTTATTCCTGAACTCACTCAACTACCTTTCTGAGTTTTCTTATAACTCACTGAGTTTCTTCTTAACAGCTGTTTTGAATTCTCCATCAGTCAGATCACAATCTTCTGTGCCTTTAAGTTTGATTTCTGGAGAACTGTCATTTTCTTTATCTGATACCGTGCTTTCTGTGATTTTTTCATGATGCTTCACAAATTGTTCCTGGATAGCACATTTGAAGTGGACACCTTCCTTATTTTAATTCTAACAATTCACCAAGTTGGTATTAGAGGTCTTTCTTTTGTTTTCTAGTGGGTGGCTCCGTAGTACAGTTTTTGGTTTCCCTTACCTAGTTGCTATACTTGAAAATTCGTGCTTTCCACCCTCTAGCCTCTGCTGGAGGTGGTGTTGTGTCCTCGTTGTCACTGCTTGTGCCTCTGGGGTCACTGGTAACATGTTACTGCTGATGTCACTGTAGTCATTGATGCTCTAGGGTGAGAGGTGGCTGGTGAAGGGCAGGGGGCTCTGGGGGATGGACTGGGAGGAGGGAGAAGTTGTGACTGCAGAAGCCCTCTTTTCTTGCTATCAGGTTCTGTCTTGGCTGCCAGGGCCAACATTGTGGGCACCAAGCAGATGCTGCCTTTATTTTTTTTATTAGGCTGTGGCCCTGCCTCTGCCACTGGTGCTGGGTTTTACTAGGGCTGTAGGCTCAGTCCCAGGAGACCGGGGCTATGGGCCCCATTCACTGTTTTTCCATTTTCACCTCCTCTATGTGTTCCAATGAGTCCAACTTTAGTCATAAAGATGTCAGATCCTTCCTGCATCCTGGTTGAGCCAAGAACCCTTTGTTGTTATGAATATCCTGCTGGTTGTAGACTGAAGAGGGGAGGTGAAGGCAGCCTTCTGCTGATGCTGCTGCAGAGACATTTTAAACATGTTTATAAAGCAGTGCAGTACAACATGCAGTGGTCTGTCCTCTTTATCTTAACATTTCTGATCCAGATGGCATTTCTATTGTCACTCTGTACTATCTCGGGGAAAAGTTACTTGAACTGCTTTGTACCTGTGTAAAGAGAACTCTCTCCTCTTCTAAAATTGCCATTTGGAAATTGGAAAGACTGAGGGGCCTACACATGACTGTCCTTCATACCTCGGTTTGTCCTCACTCAGCCCTCAGCCTCCAGATGGAGGTCTTGTTAACTCCTCTTACCATGGGCAGGGAGAACAGACGAATGGGTCAGGCCACATTTAGAAGGTCATATCCATGATGGACACACAGAAGCATCTGGAAAGAATTTCTGCCACCTGGCAGATGGCCTCTCTTCATGTCTGAGTAAATCTGTTAGTTGAGCAGCAGCTTTGAGAGGCTGAGAAAGAGACCACACCGGCCTCTGGTGCCACCTAGAGGAAGAAGCGGCTAGTGCAAGTGAATTTGCAACTTGATTTATGAAAATCTGAGATTCGCATGAAAAATAAAAAATGACATGGAGAAAGGGAGAGCCATTTTTTACTTAACAAACATTATTTCAATTATTTCTCACAAAGGCATTCCTTTAGGGTACCTTTAAAACTGTATGCTCTCATTCATTTTGTCATTCAGTTTAGTAAGGAGTATACAAACTTTATTTCTGATGAAAGTGGAAGAGATAGCGCTTATTATGTAAAGTGAGAAAACCTATAAAAGACTTGGGTCACACTCCAAAAGGACAATGCAGGTATACTTGGTTTTCTGCATATTCTTAATGCCTTTAAAAAAATTTTTTTTAAGAAAATGTGCAGGCAGGAATGCAGGTGAGTTGGTAGGCAGACAGGAAGAGAGAGAAGACACATTTATTTACCTATTTATTTTAAAATTTAATTGTTTATCTTGGTTGTTTCCCTCCCCTGCCCATCAAAGGTCCAGGGTCCTTGGAATGTGTGTGGACTGTGGGGGCTGGAGATTGAAGACTTAACCACTAGGCCACCAGGGCTTATCTCTTATTGTCATTTACATTTGTCTTTAAGTCATGAAAATCAGAATGCCCTGGTGGAACAGTGATTGGGTCAATGTATCTGAAGGAGCAGGTCACGTACCTCTGGGATCATGTCCCACCCCAGGGTTGAATAGTTGAATAAAAAATAGAATGCTTCTTTTTTCTCTCTCTTGCCTGCCTGCCTACTCGCCTTCATTCCTGCCTGCACCTTTCCTTTAAAAATAAATACATATGAAAAGAAAAACCTAAGTGTTAATAGAAAGAAAACATTTTCTTGTTTGGATCCATTTAAGATGAAGCCACTCATATTTGATCAAATTCCCATGACATGCGGATCTAGCTCCAACTCAGACACCAAACTCCTTCACCCAAGTACTTGCCTAGGGTCTCTGCTTGGATGTCTGAACTGTGCTGAACTCCCCAACCTGCAGCTCTCACATCTCAGTGGTTGAGATAAAACACCGTGATTCATCCTTGATTCATTTTTCTCCCTGCTAACCAACAGCCAATCCGTGAGGAACTCTCAAGGCTCTATGTTCAGAGTAGAGCCAGAATCTGACAACTTCTCACCCTATTGCTGACTCCAGATCTGAGCCACTGTTACTTCTTGGCCTGGATATCAAACTCAAGCTCTCTGCTTCCAAGTGTGTCCCTTTACAGTTCATTTCAAGATGAGGAGGGGTCTGGGGTCTGGTGGCTAACAGTTCAAGAAAGAATTCTTGAGCATTAAAGTGCAGTTTACTAAGTTTATTAGAGAAAATGGAGAACAAAGAAAGTGAAGCAGGAGAGAGTCTCCTGGGCAGAAAGGGCTGCACTGCAGTCTGAGGACTGGTTAGATTTATACTCTTGGGAGGGGGCTTCTGAGAGTTCCCCTTCCAGTGTCTATAATTAGCAAGGGAATAGAGGTCAGGAGGAAGCTTGAAAGCAGAAGTAGTGGGGGATTTTCCAGGAAGGTCTCCAGGTCTGTGAAGCAGCCTCTGGCACTGGTGGCCCAGCTCCTGGTTGCTTTGGGGAAAACATCAGGCTGATCAAGGGATGACATGACTCTTTCCAGAGGGTGAACAAGATAAGCTTTGTCCTCTAGTGCTGAGAACTCCTGTCCCTGTGGGATGTGGCTCAGGACCCCCATGACCTTCATTGGTCTGGAAGGTCTTGGACTAAAGAGGAGACCTAGAGGATGCTGCTTGGGGGCCCTGCATCCCCTACAATAGACCAGACAGAGGCACCCATCGAACATAGGTCAGATGTCTCTTCTCCATGTAAAGGCCTACAGTGTCTTCCCACTGAACTCAGAACAGAAGCCAGAGCTCCTACAGTGGCTTTTCAGGCTCTGTGGATACACTCCTGGGGGGCTTCTCTGACTCCCCTCCACCTTGTTCGCGCTGCTGCAGTCACATGGTGACTTGCTGCTGTCTCAGCTCGCTGGGCCACCCCTGTGTCGGGCCCACACCCAGCACAGAGCTGTTTCTCCTGCTGCCCCAGAACTTCCATGGCTAATAGTCACCGCCTTCAAATGTTTGTTCAGCTGTCACACACTCAGAGTTCTGCACTGATAAACTGCTTTATAATCTTTAATTCCAACCCCCTACTCGGTATTTGCTCAGCTCTCTTGAACTTGAGGTGGGGTCGTTGCAGGGTCTTTAGTTAATTAAAAGGAGTGTTCCTATCTGTCCCTGTTTGCCTGGGATAGTCCCAGGTGACTGGCTGCTCCAGGGTAATTATTAATCATGTCTCTTTTCACTTCTCCAAAGTGGCTGGGTTTAGATGATACGTTCTGTGGTCATTCCAGGGAAACCCGATGCCTTTGGCTTTCTCTTCCCTCTCTTCTCTATCATATGTGATTAGGTTCAGAGTAAATTGCCCACAGTCTCTATTGCTTTCTACTTTGTATCTTTAGTGTCAGGCAGCACCCACCTTTAGTTATCCTCTCCTTCTCTCTTGAAAACACACAGGGACACATATGTGCATGGGCAGGCTCATGTTACTTCCATGACAAAGTAGAGATAGAAGAGGTCAATTGTGTGCTTTACTTCTGTAAAGCAATTCTCTCACGCTTCAGTTTCTTCAAACACCATTCATCCCACCCATCTACCCATCCACCCACCCATTCACCACCCATCCATCCATCAGTCCACACACCTATCTATCCACCTATCCATCCACCTACCCATTTACCACCCATCCATTCATCCATCCATTCACCCCTCATCCACCCATCTATCCATCCACCCATTCACCACCCATCCACCCATTCACCATCCACACATCCAAGCACCTATCCATCCATTCATTCATCCATCTCCATCCATCGACACCCTCAACATTATTGTGCATCTCCCATGTGCCAGGTGTAGTCGACACACGAAATCTTTGCCCTCAGGGAACTTACAGTCTAAAAAGGGCCACGGTTTAATAAGTGGAGACAAGCTAATTAGAGTTCCATAAAAGTCAGGCTGCTATAATGGAGTCACAGGGAGGGGAAATTGGGGGGGAACAGAGAACCCTTGACTGATGAGAGTACACTGGAGACTTGGAAGATGAGTACGAGCCTGTCCTAGGAACACAGAGGCAAGGTCTACCAGGGTCTTAAAGCCTGAAAGAGCTTGGCATATCAGGAGACCAAAGGAAAGCAATGTGTCTGTTGCACAGGGATCCAGGGGAACAGTCTGAGATTAGCTTAGTGCGAAGTGGGGGCCAGACCTCCTCAGGTATTAAGGACCACCAGATGCAGGCCACTCTAGATAAGGAGTGTGGGTTTTATTCTGTTGTAAAGCTGTTCCAGTGCTTTAAGAGAGGGTGTATTTGTGACCTAATATAACTTTCAAAGCTAGTGTTTTTTAAAGATGGTGGTGACTTCTTAGAGGATGATTGAAAGGGACAAAATGGAGGTGGGCTACTGTGGTCTAGAGAAGAGATTCTGATAGTTAAGTCAGATGTCGGAGGTGGAGAGGAGATATGGATGGAGTTGACATATATACCTGATACAATGTGAGGATGAACTGGATGTGGTGGTGAAGGAGAGGGTGGACTGAGGAAAAAGCCTAGATGTCTGACTAGAATTGAGGACAAGACCTAAGAGGAGTTGGCTTAGTGAGGTAGCAGACTGTGTCTGATTAAGGTGGGGATGTCTGTGAAAAATGTCTCGAGGGCAGTTAGAGGAGACTGGAGCTAGAGAGACGGGTGCTGGTGATGCGGGGGCTCTGGGGCCTGGCGGCAAACAATTCAAGAATTCTTGAGTGTTAGAGTGCAGTTTTACAAGTTTATTAGAGAAAATGGAGGAGAAAGAAAGCAAAAACAGGCCATAGTCTCCTGGGCAGGGAGGGCTGCCTCTATTGCTATGAGATTCTTACATTTATACTCTTGGGAGGGGGCTTCTGGGTGGACCCCCTTTCCAGTGTCTGCAATTAACAAGGGAATAGAAGGCACAAAGGAGTTGAAAGCAGAAGTGAGGGAATTTTCTAGGAAGTTCTCCAGGTCGTGAAGTGGCCTCGGCATTTTGGTGGTTCCAGCTCCTTGTTGCCTTGAGGAAACCATGAAGTTGAAGATGACAGGAATCTCTCCAGAGTCAACGAGATGAGCTTTGGCCTCCAGGGCTCAGGAAAGGGCCTGCCAGGTGTGACTCAGGTGGGTAGCATCCCCTTCTGAACTCTCCCCCTCTCACTGGGATACACCTGCAAAGAATTGTGGGACAGGCCTGCAGTCACCCAGGGAGAGGAGACAGCCTGGGAACAGTCCTGAGATGCTCACAGGAGAGATGCAGAGGGAGAACAGCTGCAAAAGAAAATGAAGAGCATGGCCAGAGGCAGCAAAACAAAACAGGAGAGAAGCTAGGAGGAAAGGGCATTTCTAGGAGATGGAGTGGTCAGCTGTGTCAGGTTTTGGAGAAGTCAAGGTGAAGACACAAATGTTTCACTAGATTTGAAGACAGGAAGGCTGTTGGTGACATGAGCTAGGTCGGTGGAGTGGTGACAGCAGTGGCAAGTTAGAGAGATCTGGCCCATTTAACTGTCCCTACATTTCTTAGCAACAATTAGAGGAAAATAAACTTGCTCTGGCAAAACACATCTATCTGAAGCTTCTTGTAAGCATCACACTTGAAGGTGAACAAATATGAATCTTTCCAAGGTTTAGCTGTCCCCTCCCGCTGCATTGCATTAGAGCTCCCTGTCCAGTGGAAAGTAGCACAAAAAGATCTCATTCTAATAAAATGACACAAGAACTCTATGGAGAAGGATGGGAACTTTTACCAAGGACAGTGTCAGGAGGTTCTCTGGGAAGGGGCTCTTTTCAACTATGCTCACTGCCAGTCTCTCCTGATGTGAGCACCAGAGTGAGCATCTGATGTGGAAGGAAGAAAAAGTCCTGGATATTTTGGTCATGGAGCTGAGAGGTCCTTGGCCAATAGGATGTTCTGAGAATGTTTCTGAGAATGAAAGCATCATTTAATGATTAAAAAAAAAGTAATGATGGAGGCAGTGATAATATACTCATGGAGGAAAAGAGAGGAGCAGGAAGCCAGGGGTGGAAATGAAGACAATGGCAGGGTGCTACCAGCAATTAGCAGGAACCTCAAAATAGCAGAGGTTCTGTGACAGGGAGTGGTGACTGGTCTGGAAGCAGTGAAGGGCAGCAAGGCCAGTGACCCACACTGACCCACAGTGACCTGAGACTGTGGGGCAGGAGAGACACAGGCCTGTGAGTGTGTTGAAGACACCCCTGTGGTGTGTGGGTGAACGGGGGTTGTATTTCAATGACCTCTTCCTGTTCACTTCACTCCCAACCTCTCCCCATCTGTAGTCTTGATTTATACAGTCGGCAGAATTTGGAAAGGTGACTTTTCATTAAAACATGCATGCGTGTGCGTCGACCCCGTACGTGCAGAAACAAAAGGCGGAGAAGGGGCATGAGAAGGGGGTGGATGGATTTAAGGTTAAAGTGGGATTTTCAACAGCTGCCTTCTTAACATCTGGGGCCAGATGATTCTTTATTGTGAGGACTGACCTGTGCATTGTGGAATGTTTAGCAGCCTTTATCCACTAGATGCCAGTAGCCCAACTCTGCTGTCACGACAGCGCCAGATGTCCCCTGGGGATCAAGTTGTCCCCTATTGAGAACCACTGAGTTAGAGGAAGTCCCATAAACAGGGGAAGCTGAAGGAGATGAAATCCAGGCATAATTTATGGCACTCAGTGAGGTGTCCCTACATTTCAGTGTGAGCGCAGTGATTTTTTAAATAATTTTTATTGTCATTATTCTGTACATTAAAATAACTTCCTGTGTATAAGCTCCCCATTCTGTAGATATATGTCAACACACCATGCCCTCCACCAATGACCAAGTTCACCATTGTCCAGTGGTTTCACCTCCACTCCCCTCACCCCCCCATCCCATTGCCTATTGGCCACCTCAGTTCTGCTGCAAGTATCCAAGGGTTGGTCTTGTTTCATCTGTTCCTTTGTTTTGTCTGTTCACGTTCCACCACCTCTGAGTGAAGTCGTCTCGTATCTTTCTTCTTTGACTTGTTTCACTGAGCATCATCCCCTCTAGATCCTTCCATGTTGATTCAAATGACAGGATTTCATCTCTTCCAGGGGCTGTGTCGTGTTCCCTTGTGTATATGCACTACGTCTTCTTCATCTGATGTTGGGCGCGCAGGTCCCCTCCGGTTCCTGAGTTCAGGGCTGTATCACAGCCGCTTCCTGCAGTCTCCGTTTCCCCTCTCTAGTGGCCTGTGCTGCAGACATCAATGGCAGCCTTCCCATCTGACCGCGGGGAAGCGCTGCATGTGGGAGAAAGGGGGTGTCACGTGCCTTCTTCTGAGACTTGACTTCTAGACTTGTCAGCCTCACATTTTCCATTTCAAAATATGGTCTGGCAAGTGAACGTTTTCCTTAAGAACCCACTCCAATGTATTTGAAGACTTAAAACACATAAATAGCACTGCCTTATTCAAGGGATAATCTGACATGAATTCATTTATTAATATCATGACTTAATTCAGTTACTTTGCCTGGGACATTTATTTATCTCAATTCATTATGAACACCATTTAACACACTGGTTTTTAAAATATGTAAAAAACAAAACAAGACCACTCTACAATAAAAAAAAAAAGTAGCTTGATTAAAAAATGAGAAAAAAAAACCCAGTATTTTTCCAAAGATTATCAAATGGCTAATAAACACAGGAAAAGATGCTTACCATCAAAATGACAATGTTATCACCTTACAGGTACTGGAAGGGCTACTAAAAAGAAAAGCAGAAAAGCCAAGTATCAGCGAAGATATGGAGAAACTGAAAGGTGTGTGCACCGTTCGTGGAAACGTAGATGGTTTCAGCTGCATAGGAAAATAGTACAGTGGTTCCTCAAGATATTAAAAACAAAATTTCCATATGATCCAGCAATTCCACTTCTGGATACATACCCCAAAGAATGGAAAGAACGGACATGAACACGTTTGCACATTCAAGCTTATGGCAGATTATGTATAATGGCCCTAAGGTGGAAGCAACCGAACTGTCTACTGATGGATAAAATGGATGTTACTCACCTGTGCAAAAGGGGATTCTGAGACATATCCAACACAGTGGACCCCGAGGACATTATGCTAAGTGGAATAAGTCACTTAAAAAAAGACAATGTTGTATGGTTCTACCAGACGAGGTACTTGGAGCAGTCACATTCACAGAGACAGAGAGTAGAGGGTGTTGGCCGGGGCTGGAAGGAGGGGAGAATAGGGAATCAGGGTATAATGGGTATCAAGTTTTAGTTTTACAAGAGGAAGTGTGTTCTGGGGATGGACAGCAGTGACAGCTGCCCGAAAGAGAATGGACATCACACCACTGAACCGTACACTGAGGAGTGGTTCAGATGGTCGATTTTATGTGTATTTTATCACAATAAAATGACAAGACAAGATTAGCTGAAGTTAAGGCAATATTTATTCAATTTTCTTGTAATCAATCACAGTATTTAAGGCATAAGCGTAAGCAGTTATATGGTAAGGAGACAATTCCTTTTTAAGGCCTTAAAAAGGTGGATTTGAGTTGAGAATACTTCACATTTGGTACAAATGTGAGAGAACTTATTCTGATAATGGCTCTAATTCATGGACAATGCATCTTTGCCTCACTATCCTGGGATCAAACTCAGATACTCTTAGGGGCAGGGCCTGGCCAGTGTCTCGGCTGCTCTGAAGGTCACCTGGGACTGGGGCCTGGCCATGTCAAGTCCAAGGGCGTCGCAGCGGCTGCTGGCCGTCCTCAGGCTGTGCTTTCAATGATGATGGCGATACCTTGGCCACCTCCAATGCAAGCTGACCCAACAGCATATTTGCCCCCTTGACGCCTAAAAAAGAAAGCAGTGGCTGAAGTCTACTCAAATAAAGAACAGAATTGATTCGATTAGCCTGACAGAACAAATACTGGCCACATTTCGGCATATTCATTCTATTTAGATCATCTCCAATTTTCCCTCATTTCTCAGTATGGACTTATAGTCACAATATGAGAAAGACCTGGAAAGCTGAATATTTTTATTAAGTAGGTATTGACAGAAGAAGGAGGTTGAAGCAAATATAGGTGCTTACATGTGCTGCAGGGAAGGAGTGAGGACAGGAGGCAACAGGGGTCAACAGCAAGTTGAGGAAGGGAGAGGAATATCCCATACACTTGTACAAACGCCAGCAAATCTGAAATGCAAGCCTTTCTAGCAAGTACCTCAATTCATGAACCAAGTGTGCCATAATTCTTGCCCCTGATCCTCCCAGTGGGTGGCCCAAAGCGATGGCTCCACCGTTCACATTGGTTTTACTGGGGTCAAGATTCAAACTCTTCTCAACCGCCAAGTACTGGGCAGCAAAAGCTTCATTCACCTTAAAAAACAAAACAAAAGAAAACAAAACATCTTTATTCATAAGCTTAAAGTGAGAATTGTTATGAATAGTACATGTCCAGTGTATGATCTGATGAGCAGCAGGTGTTCAGCAGGTGGCTACTTTGAGCATTACCTGCACCACGAGCCATATTTCCAAGGAGCTAATAGACAACAAAGACAAAATCTTTAAAGCCAGATACGTAATGGAAAAGAAACCATGTTGAAATGTGGCAGAATGAAATTATTATATTGTGTCATACTTAACAAGGTTGGCTATGAGAATTGCTTTCAGGTTTCTAGTATTTTTTTACATGCTATTAGTTAGGGAATGATTTTTAAGCAAGATAACTTTTTCAGAGCTGGGATCAAAATCCAGTGCTGTGTTCTTTCCAATTATATTTTGTAATCTCTCAAGATGGGACCTTATTTGTCTTCAGAATGCAACATTCTTCCATTTTACATAGTCGCACTCAAGGAGGTATGAAGAGACCTAGACTATGTTGTGAAATAGGCTTTTGAACCCAAGAAAAATTGTACGATCATTAGAAGTCTCATATCAGAGTTGAGAGCTATGTCCTTGAGTATTTACCTGTAATCATATAATCATCTATAAATAATTATAAACAGCTTTGCAGAGCTGATATATTTCAATATATTTTTAAGTGTGAAATCCAAGTCAGAAATTTAGTGGCCTCTATTTGCTAGTAACAAATATGGTAATTAAACAGCCCTACTGATGCTCTGAATTGTGACTGCCTAAGAACGGAAGACACGCAGGATAAATAAACCATCTTTCTGAAGCTATGCTTTCCTGGGTGAGCATTTACCACTGAGGAAATCACATTTATGTCTAGAGGGAAAAGGTCTTTTCTCCATCAGAGTAAATAGCGACTTTTTTGTTAGAGTGTTTATATCCTGCTGTCAAGCATGTGCTCAATTACCTAAAATTGTCAAATACTTCTAAAATGTAGAACCTATATAAATACCATAC
The DNA here is from genome assembly GCA_004363575.1 of Solenodon paradoxus. Classification (NCBI taxonomy): domain Eukaryota; kingdom Metazoa; phylum Chordata; class Mammalia; order Eulipotyphla; family Solenodontidae; genus Solenodon; species Solenodon paradoxus. Next base: position 228,289 of record RJWH01002016.1, on the reverse strand, counting down.
TTTCAGTATTTTCTTCTCTGTTTCTTCAAATTGTCCTAAATATTTAACATAATCTATGTTGTAACATTTAAAAAAAAATCACTTAATAAATTTAGCTTTCCAATGCCCAAAATTATAAAGAATGCCTCCAAATCAACCACAACTATGTGTAAAAGTCACTGGTTAGTTTAAGGGAGGAGGGCAAGAAATGTCTACATTTGTCACAACGTGTTGTTTTCTATTAGGTCAGTTCTTTTACCTGTATTTTTTTTTCTTTAATGTGTAAAATAAAGTCATCTATTTTTCACCTATCTTTTATAATACCCAGTGCAATTCAATAAACACATTAATGGTCAAAAATAAAAATAGTCTTATAAGGTCCTAAGAAGTTTCTTGAAATTTATAATTTAGTAGAGGAAATTAGGCTGTTTTAATTATTCAGATATAACTAAAGCATTTTAATCAGGCAGGGAAAATTACCAACACAAGGCATGCCAGAAAATGAATGTCTATTTAGGTACTCATCATTTGGAAGAGTTAACAGTACTAAAACAAAAAGAGCTATAAAATAACGAAGTACAGCTATGTAGAAGCTGGTGGTTTATTCCTACTGTGAAAAGTAGCTTACCTCTACCAAATCCATGTCCTTTAGACTTAGTCCTGTTTTCTTCAATGCTCCAGTGATAGCAGAGACAGGACCTATGTAAGAATAAAAATGAATTTCATCTTATATTTACTTATATATGAACTTCTCCTTTTTTGTTAAACAGGTGAGTAAGGAGAAAATAATGTGACAGTTATTATCAGTCATGAGTTTTTCTACCTTGATAGCACACGATTCAATGGAACAAAAACATGGGACCAAGGTGATAAGCTAATGAGAGACTTACATTAAATTTTATCATATGTGGTGCCACAATTCCAAACAGCTCAAGGAACAACGTATGGGAATTTTTAGTAATTACTGTTCTCTTCAAGTCCCGCCCCCACTTCTCTTGGTCTGCAATTCAGGGATCACTGTGGAACAACTGAGAACAGCTGCTTAGAGATGGGACTGACATGTCAATCTCCACCAGATACTCAATAACCTGTTTTCTGCTTATTCATCGGGTGCGCTTCACATATTTGCTGTTTGAAAAAAAAAAGTTGTCCAAATGAAGGGAACCTGCGACCCTGGGACATTCGTCATGTATACTGTGTTTCAGTCCTGAGGAAAAGGAATACTCCCTTCACAACAACGAACATTGCATTACATGTAGAGCAAACATACAGCTCGGAAATAGAAGGAAAATCATTTCCTTCTTCACTTACCATGTTAATGGATTAGAAGTTATTAAGTGAGGTGAAAACGAAGAAGTGCTATAAAATATCTTATCTGCATCAGATACATTTGATCATCATCTGGGTACATTGAAAAAAGCACATATTCCTAGGTTCCGCCCAGGACCTACTCAAACAAAGTCATGGGGTAGGGTTATGGGTGGATTGTGATAATCATTTGAGCTTGGGAGCCACTGTTGCAGAGGCGGAAATGACAAGTGCCAGGCTAATACACAGATGTTTAATTTGTTAAGCTACTTTCCATTTCTAAGACCAAAGGTATGTTTTGCTCATCATGGGTAGCTGAAAGCTAGTAAGTTTTTTAGACTATGATATTGAAAAAACATGACTTATTTATAACACAAAATGAAAGATAAAGCAGGGGTGCCAGCTTTCTTAGAGTTTATTTCTGTGAAGAATTTAAATATGAAGGTTATGCAGCAAATATGGCTGGGCATTAACTTGGTTCCAGTTCAACATACGTGCTATCATCTGAGTAGGACCTGGAGGCTTATTAATGAAGGATCAGAGAAGGAAGGTCAGTAACAGATCATCCCTCTTCTTTCTTGGGACCTACTTCAAAAACTGTTTTAGTTAGACAGAAAAGGTCTAACTAAGCTCAGAGAAAAATCTTTGGATCTATCAAGAATCTGAACCTACACTACAGCAGACTTTCCTTTGGGGGAATGAGAGTATAGGTGGAGTAGATGAAAGCCTTTGGGCACCAATTTTATTTTTGTAAGTGACATAGAGAACGGTGTTTCCCCAGAGAACGGTGATGTGTGAAATATTAAAATTCAGCATCATCCGTGGTTCTCAGAAAAAAGATTTCCCTTCTAATATTTTTGAGCCAAGACTAAACATGTCTGTAGAGTTCTGAATTTTCTCCCACTAATACTTTGCCAATTAAGATGCATGATAAATAATGCTTTATTTTCCAATAATGCCTCAGTGGAGCCAGGTGACTATTACTCTGACCTCCTGAGACAAGAGAGAGAAGAGGACTTGAATTAGACCTGGAGTCACATCCTGACTATCACACGCTGACTTGGAAGTTCACAAGATACCTCTCTAACCTTCAGTTTTCTCATTCCCAAGATGTCTCACTAGGTTGTGAGGAAATGAAATGAGACGCATTAATGACCATACGTAAAACACCCAGTAGGGTGCTTCTCTCTCCTACCATAGCCTTCTCTATTCCACTCCCTGGCTTCTCCCAGCTCACATTTCCTTTTATCTTGTCAGTACCATGAACTTCTTCCTGTTACTGTCTACATCTGTGATAATTTTAAATCTCCTCAAATGGACAATTAGATAGGATTGTTGTCCGTAAAATATTTACACGGTCTTGGATTTCCTATCATGCTTAGCACGGTTTGTTTAAATAACAGATTACCAATCTTTTCTCTACCAGTGACCCTGACTGGGCTACTGTTTCAGAAATCTGAAAGCCAAAGTAGACTCATCTCCAGAAATATAACAAAACCAGTTTGTTTTATTACAAACTTACCAATACCCATGATAGAGGGATCGCATCCAGACACAGAATAGCCCACGATTCTTGCCAGTGGTGTGAAGTTATGCTTTTCAACAGCATCTTCACTAGCTATGATAACCACTCCTGCACCATCAGATACTCCCTTGGAAACAGACACAGAAGATTAATTTCAGGGTAAAAGAATCCATTTGAGGAAGGTTTGAATTAATGGAGTAGTTTATGCTTATAGAAACCAGTGCCATCATTTGGGTTACAGCAAGTAACACTAATGGCGCTCTGGTGGATTAAAGAGATTATTTTAGATACAGAGTATTACCTTACTAAGGGGCAACAGGAAAGAATATCAAGACAAAGCTTATATCCAGATCTGGGTACGTGTAGAAGAAATCTGGTAAATTGTGTACATGAGAAAGAAAGAAGTATGAAAACTGAAATAAACCATGGAGAATTCTGGCTAACTTTCAAAAAGACTAAGAAATTGAAAAGTCATTATAAAAGGGACCCTAGCTAAAAAACGATGTTTTGGACTGTGAAAACACAAATTAATAGAATGTGAAACTACCTGCTTAAGCTAAATAACCAAAGACCTGCATTAACAATCTACAAGGTGCGGCGTGACTATTTTGCATGAACATGCCAGGAAGAGCTCAAGAGAACCTGCGCTGCTACCTACCGATGCGTTCCCTGCCGTGACTGTTCCTTCTTTCTTGAATACTGAAGGCAGTTTGCTTAACTGCTCCAGCGTTGTCTGGGGCCGCGCATGCTCATCCACTTGCATTGTCTGTTTTCCTTTCTTTGTCTTCACCTCAATTGGTGCCATCTCATGATTAAAGTAGCCCGCATCGTTAGCTTTAGCAAGAAGACCATCATAAGAATGGGGGGAAAGAAGAGAAACAAACACAATGAAATCAGGCGTACCCTTCGATTTATCCTTTCCTCATGAGCCTATATTCATATTTTCAATATGAACCTTTATGACTTATAAGATGCACCCTACTTATTAGTGGATTTAATATACTGTCATGCATCTGTGCAGATGCATCTTACACTCTTTCTGTTTTTTAAGGAAAGGTGTAGGCAGAAATGAAGGCGAGCAGCCAAGCAGGCAGGAAGAGAGAGGAGGAAGAAGCATTTATTTTATTAAGTTGTTCATCTTGGTGGCTCCCCCTGGCTTGGGGCAAACTGGGTCCTTGGGATGTATGTGAACTCCGTCTGGTGGCCTCATTCACTAGGCCACCAGGGTTTCCCCAGTTTTGATATTTTAAAACTACTTTTTAAAATAAGGTAATGCTAGACTGTTGGTTAGATAAAATGTTAATTAGCTATAGATGTCAAGCACTAAGTAGATTTAATGTCCTTTTTAAAACTTCTCTAGGTGAGAAAAGTTATTTAAAAGGTACCAAGTTATACCTCTAGTCAACAGTAAGGTATTGTAGACTGAAAATTTGCCAGGAGTGTAGATCTCATATTAAGTATTTTACCACAATAAAAAAGTTAGCACGTTGTCTGCCTCCAAGTAATCTATGAAATTTAATGACAGGTAAGCTGCAGAAATTATATGAGCTATTACTGACACAGTTCCAAGGAAAACACTTTACTTACTCCGGCCTCCATGGACTGGAATGGACTATAGTAATCGAAAGCTTCGGAAACAGGTCAAGAATAATACCACCCTCTAATTCTGATATCGCTTTACAGCAGGCCAAACACTTCCTCTATTTGATTTCATAACAACTCTATTAGGTCAGTAGGAAAAGCAAGTATGTTTAAATCTCTATTACTAGAGGTATAATTTATCTCTATTTTATAGATACTCAGTGAATAAATGACTGAGGTCAGCTAATTTTATGGGACAAAACCAAAAATAGAAAGGATCACTCGACCTCTAGACCAAAACCCTTACACTCTAAATGTGTACAAAACACAGGATGAGTTCGTACAGTATCTGCTCAGTCCACTTATTCCTTATTCCTCTGATAGTGATTATATCATCACTATCCTGAGTATTTCATACCCCTAAATGAGTTTCTTCTTGTTTATAATAATTCATTTTAAAAACCTTTTTCTAATACATTTCTTTAGCTAATCATATTGCTGAAAGAATTGCCGTTGTGTCGGTCATGTTGACTGGTTCAACAGCAGTGTGCGTTACACCAGGGTGTCACAACCAGGAACCTTGGACTTGGTCTAAGTCTGAATCAGTTGTGATGATTCTCAATTAGGAATGGAGGGGAAAGGTATAAGGAGACCCAGCGGGTCTTTTCCAAACTTATCTCCTGCGCCTTATGAATCTGATATGCTTCACAGGGAGCACAACCTTTGTCCAGTTGCCCCAAGGGGCCAACATCTCCCACGGAGTGTATCAAAGCCCTCAGGGTTCCACTGGCGAGAGGCAGTTCCAGACAAAATTCAAGTGTGCACAGAGGGTCAATTAACACTACCTCTTTAACACTTTTGTTTCTATTTTCATTATTATACATACAGGTACATTTTCAACAACAAAAGGAATAAAACATTTTAGACAGAGAATAAGGAATAATTGCATGTGGCATTGCTTATTAATCAGTTATTCTGGTAGGATTTTCAGTCTGATGGGGAGAAGCAGGAGACTAGAAGGGGTGGAGTCGTTGGGGGAGTGACTGGCACCTACAATTCCAGTGCATTTCAGACATACCCCAGTGCAGGGTTAAATGTCTTAAATGAAAAGGAACTTCACTTTAACATACATAAAGTAAGGTAGTATTAATTTAAAGTTACTCTACCTCAGATCCACATCTAGAACATTACAACTCTTTAAGCAATATTAATGTATTTCTAAAGAGAAATTCCAGTTAATTTTTCAATCATTAACAGAACAGCTTCTCATCTAAAAAAAATGATGAAAAAGTGATTGTCCCAAGGCATACTTTTAAATATATGATCGTTATAATCTGAAATAAAAATCTTTCCTATATTTTTTTCCTATAGATATTTAAAAGACCCAATTTCACTGACCAGCTTTCCACCTCTGCTGTGATTGCAGTGCGTATTTGTCACAGTCTTTTCTCGTTATTTCATATTGTGTAGCAAGATTCTCTGCAGTAATTCCCATGGGGAGCTGGATATGCTGATCTGTTAATCCTGCCCACAGAGAATCTTCCAGCTATTAAAAGACATGAGTGAAGTGCTATATTAAAGCATATCTTTTTAAAAGTGATACACTGTCACTTATTTAAATGTAAATAACAGTTTCAATAAAAGTAAAATTAGATTTCCTGTTAAGCGTTTACTATCAGTACTATTGATACTGAGTTCTGGGAAATTTTTAAAGATCCAATGTACATAAATAAAGTACATACATTCTCCTCCCTCTAAATATGGGGAAGCGAGCCAGCTAAGCTGAATATGCAGGGTGAGAACACAGGAAGTTATCCCAAAATTAAACCTTCAAGGTTCTCATACAATGTTTCCTTGTAGCCACCTTTGTAAACCATAGCTTTGAGCTCTAGAGGAAAGAATAGATCTATGTTCCTTTGGTAACCCCGGTCTTCATCGATAGGCACTGGTTTTCTTAGTCACTGTGAGGTTGAAAAGAACCTGAGACAGGCTTCTTGAATAATAAAGAATTTATTATCCAATTAGTATAGCTCTGATTAGTGTGCCATCTGTTTCTTCCTGACTTCCTTGTCACCCTTTGAGCCAATGACCTGTCTTTCCAAAGGTTTTCTCAAATATATTAGACAGCTAAAACAGACAAATCTCCTAGGTCTTATTCCTTTCAATTTTCAAACAGGCCAGGTGAGAAACTTCATGCACAGTGTAAATCATTACTTTTGCAAACACAAAGTGTCCTTAGTCCTTTCACTGGAGGACAGCATAAAAGCATTCTTTGTCTGTCTTATCATTCTCATGTTACAGCTCTCAAAAATATAAAGATCAGTTTGTCTGATTTGGGACACTATGATCTATAGTCAGAGAATGTTTTCTGCGATGAAAAAATCTATGCAATGGAGATCAGTCCAGAAACGAAACTTCCATAAATCACGGTAAAGATTTACTTATGTGGTTTACCAATGAGTCAACAGACAGATTAATTCAATTTTTGCCTGCCTTCTTAATGGGCTTCCTCTTCTCCATTGCCCCAAGGGTTAATTTCACTACCAGAGATACACTGAGATGAGTCCAATCTATGTGGGTTAAAAGGTCAAAACTAACCAGCACAAAAGGATTTTGAATAATTATAAATTTCAAATCATATGTTGCTCCCATTAACAAAACTGTTTGCAAAATTCATTTTCCTCCCCCCGAGAGTGTTATTAACAGCAGGAAAAATAGTTCACAAATTTTAATGGTTCTAACCTTAAGATCCAATCCAAACTTGGTTCCAAAACGCACATTTCTGACACAGTAGGGAGCCTGACTCATGCTCTCAGTTCCTCCACACAAAATGACTTCAGCATCTTTAACACAAATTTCCTATTTGAAAACAAATGAACAATAATTAAAAAAAAAACAAACCAAACCTTTTGTTGCAACAGATGTATTAAAGTGTTAAGCAGTAAACTAACAGTAAACCCAATAAGCAATGTATCACACTTTACAGATAAAGAAATATTTTTAAAGTAATTTTAAGTGCTAATGTCTCCATTCCCAAAATACAAGGGAAAAACAAACAAACAAACAAACAAACAACAACCTAACAGAGTTTAATCACTTGTGCACAAGTGACAAATCTATGTTTTTGGCAAGGAATGGTAATACTTAACACACATCCTAAGCCATCAGCAGGTATTTTAATGTCTGGCATAGTGTACAGATCCAGCAGAGAGTAAAGAACAAACCCTTTAAAAAGGCAAGTGAAACGATGCTATTAAGGAAAGGATCAGAAGGAGATGCAGATTTACAAGAACTGAGTTAACCCAAAGGATTTGTGGAAGCCTGTATCATTCTTCCACCTTCTTCCACCATTTGGATTTCTCAGAACAGCGGCAAGTAACGAGACTTCGAGAGCCTGATGTTTAAAATGACGGCTATTTAAAATATATTGCTCTAGAGATAAATTAATGTGAACAGAATGCATTCATTACAATTTGTGTTTTATTTTGTAATAAAATAGCCTGCCAAAATCACACTGAATTTCACTGTATCTCCTCCCTTTCCCTGTATGCAAGGGAACAAAGGTATTTATCCAACTAACCCTTAAAATGGCCATACTAGTTTGACTTCTATCATTCATTTCCTTTGTAATAAAATACATTTCATCCCCTAAAGTCTCCAACTGTTTTCTTTTCTTTTCTTTTCTTTTGTTTTTTTTTGGACTTATCATCTTGACTCATTGTTTCGAACAGCCTCCTACGGAACTCTTGCAAACCTGAGTCCAGATTCTGCTTCTATGATTTATTAGCCTTCACGCCTTTCATAATCAGTTTCCCTGTCTGCCAAGTGGGATCACAGTCCTTGCTTCATTGGATGGCTGTGAAGACTAAGTGAGACAGTGAAATACGTCCACCAGTGTCTGGCATATAGTCAGTACTCCATAAGAATGATATTCATGATGGGTTTTTTAGACATTGTGATGAATTATTTATAACCTAAAATTTGCCATTTTTACCAACTTTAAATGTATATTCATCAGGACATCCGCCTTGTTGTGCAGTCAAACCGCATCCATTTCCAGCTGTCTTCGCAGACAGAAATGCCAGAATACACTCACTTGTTCCCTCCTCGCTCACAGCCCTGGCAACCACCGTTCTACTTTTTATCTCTCTGGACATGGCTACTCTAGATATGTCATCCAAGTAGCATCACACAGTGTTTGTCCCCTTTGTGACTGGCTTATACCTTTCTGTTTTGGTTTTTTTTTTTAAAGAAGAGAAACAAGAAACAAAATGAAACCAGGCATACACTTCAATTTAATTTCTGGTCTACCCTTTCCTCATAGTCTCCTTCAATATGAGCCTTTATTACTTATAAAATGTACCCTACCTATTAGTGTGTTTAATATACTGTCATGCATCTGTGCAGGTACATTCTCTCTCTTCTTTTTTTTTTAAGGAAAAGTACAGCAGGGATGAAAGTGAGCAGCCAAGTACGCAGGAGGAGAGGGAAGGAAGAAACAGTTATTTTATTTTGTTGTTCATCTTGGCTCTTCTTTCAGCTTCTCCACCTGGGTCCTTGGTGACTACATCTGGTGGCCTCATCCACTAGGCCACCAGGGTGTTACTGGCTTGTACCGTTTAAACATGTCTTCGAGGTTCATTATTGGCTTTAAGTAAACATTTTCCTCCTGTGCACATTCTTCCAAGAAAAATCAAATACTGACCTCTCTTAATAAACACTATGAAATAAAAACTATAGTGTTTTACTGAAGTCGAGTATCCTCTAACAACTATTAGCATATTTTCAGAGAATTAAAGAAAACGTTGCCCATACCTGATACCCACTCACAATGGCCTGGAAGCCAGAGCCACAGAGCCTGTTAATAGTGAGAGCTGGGGTCTCTTTGGGGATGCCCACACGCAAACCAACATGCCTGGCCAAGTATGCAGCATCTGAAGAACTCTGGAAGAGAGGGAAAAGAACAAGTATTTCTTCTACAAATTTAGGACTTCAGGACAAAATACATGGAAATGTTGTCACTCTATAAAAAGTTACAGACTATATGGCTCTAAGGACACAATGCTTACAGATACAGCAGAGTACATGTGTATATGATTTGAATAAACTATAATTTGGTCATCTATTTTTGAAACATACTAAGTATTATAAATTTTTATATTAAGCCCTCAATGTAAGACAAATTTATAACAGTAGAGTATTTAAAAATGCCATAGGCAATCTCAAAGTAGTATTTTCTTTAACAGAAGTAACTGAGGCTATGATTCTCCTCCTTGGCTACACACTGCAGTAACTAGGGAAGCTCTGTTAATTTATGGATGCTCAAATTCCTGAGCAAATTGATCAAACCAGAAAGGCTGAAGGTGTGGCAGGGACATCAGTAGTTACTTTGAAAAGCACCCTGGTGATTATAATGTTAAACACCTTCTCATCTAGGAAGAGGAGGAGATGACTGGTCTGGAGAGTAAGGGGTGTGCCTCTGAGACCACTGGTTCCATGTTAAAATCTGGGTTCCAATGAGACTAGGGCTGACGGAGGGAATGCGTTTCTGTTTCCCTGGTGAAGCCAATGTGCTGGTTCAACAGTTATACTCTGAGTAAAAAGGGATAAAATGACTTTAAAAAACGCAATATGAAGATTTTTTTTTTTTTTATAGTGAACTAAAGCAAATTTAATACACTATGAAGAATTGGTCCATTAAAGTTTGTGGGTGTTCCCTGTAGTATTCTTCTAAATTTTGTATGGATTTGAAAGTTTGCAAAACAAAATTCAACAATATGTTAGGAGTTTTGAATGAAGATGGAAGTGGGAGGAGCTCCAAATAACAATCAATTGATTGAATATTTTAACTGTTAATTGGGATGAAATTATTTTATAAATTCATGCCATCCAAAATGTTGTTAGTCAATGGATATTCTTTTGCCAGAATTTTCTGTTTTGGAGTCACTGCTTTTATACTCTTCTTTAATGTCCCAATGAGTAAAATACGCATTGTATAAAACCAAGCAGCATTTGCGACAATGGAAGGAATATTAGGATAGGAGCTAGGAGATGGAGATTGGACTGCCATTCATCGGCAATGTGAACTTTATCAGTGCAGTTTATCTAATTTTCAAGATCTTCATTTGGATTTACAAGAGCCTCATTCATAATTAACGACGAAATAATTTTGCTTTAGTTGCTAAATCCTAGCCTGTCTGAGTGAAGAGTTTCTGGAGGTGGAATACATTTGAACTTATATGTATATTCTGAATGTGGTCCTACCTCATAGAACAGGTGTCTTCCAGTTTAGCCTGGTTTTCCAGAAAGTAACTGATATTTGCTTTTCCATTTTTTTTTTTTTTTGTTACATCTCGAAGTTCTCGACCAAATGACTAAGACCATTTTGATACTAAGATACATTGAGAGAATTTAGGGTAGGAGAACAGTACTTAATTAGACGTCAGGAGATCTGTGGTCTAGCCCAGAAATGCTACCAACAGACCAGGTGGGTTGAATCGGGCAAGTTTCAAATTTGAAACTTCTCTTTAGATTTCCTCATGTTAAGAGATTCTAGAAAATTCTAGAAAATCTCTTGGTTTTCATCTGGCTCCTTAATATTCCATAAATCTTATTTGGAATTTGCCTCTTATAAAGTTCCCAATTACTCCTTTTTATAAAGCTATTTTTACATAACAGAATTTCCTGCAACAAAATACATGAGTACCTTTACCACCAAGAATTTTAATACCTGTCAAATGGGCAGGACATAAATAGGCAGGACATAATGACCCATATGTGCACATAAAGTCCAACAAGATAATACACTGATCAGGTTGATGAAAATACTGTGACCAGAGGCCTGCAGGAACCTAACACTGTAATCCCCTGGGCATACTGGTTGAGTTGTCACTAATTCAGTATTTACTGTGACTGTGACAGAACTTAACACCATGAATAAGGTGAATCAATGGTACTATGAACAGCTGTACGCCAACAAATGAGATAACTTAGATGAAAGGGACAGATTTCTAGAAAGATACCAGCTACTGAAATGACTCAAGAAGAAATAGACAACTTGAATAGACTATAAAAAGTGAAGACTGAATTAATTAGAAGTTAAAAAAAAACAAACTCACAAGTAAAAATCCAGACTGACGTCATCACTGAATTCTACCATTTAATGCTAACAATTCACACTGCCTAAAAACAGAAGAGGAAGGAGCGCTTCCCAACTCATGTTGTGAAGCCAGTGTTATCCTGATATCAAAACCAAAGACATTACACAAAAACTAAAGACGAATGCCTCTCATGAAGAGGGATGTAAAAATCCTGAACAAAATACTAGTGGAGAGAATCTCAGTGTTACGGCCACTGTGTGTGCAGCCACATACCCAGAACCGAATGGAGTGGGCGGGCCTGGCCAGGGCCTACAACGTCTGCCCAGAAAGGCGGTATCCCCCCTTTTTTGTACAGCTGGGGGCATCCTCACCTTCTTCACCATCCTTCTGTGTAGTCTCAGGTCTAAAACCTGTCTTGTCTTTTCAAGTGTTTCTTCACCCCGTGCCCTGTGTGAACCCCAACACCAGGTCCTGAGCTCCTTGGGTGACATTGGAGTGTGACCCAGGCTGCAGGGCCGGACCATGTGAGCAGTTTGGGAGCTCAGAGAAAATTTAAAAAATAAAGACTTATACCAATAGAAAAACATCCCATGTCCATGGATCAGAAGACTTAACATAGTTCAGATGGCAATGCTCCCCCAAATGACCTCCTACATTCCCCCAATTGCAGTATTATACATGATAGCTGAAATGTGGGAACCCATTTTCAACTAAATAGAAAAGCAAAATGCAGTAGAGCCATCAAATGGAATATTTATCGTTCTTTCATAAATATGAAGTCCTCTGCACTGCATGGTAAACAAAGTGAGCTCCTGGTGGAAACAAAATTTCTGGCTGCAGCTCTAGTTGGAGACCATCGCACACCTCTTTGAGTCTTATTCTCCCTCTGAGATCCAAGTGCTTGACGGAGCGGGTGGGTTAGCCTCAAGTTTTCTCTGCCTCTCCTGGTACACCTATCTTCTGGCCCAGGAGAATGGTGATTAGCGTCCAGCACCCTCAGTGGGAACACTCACTGAACATCCTCCACTCCACTAAGCAGGACTGTGATCAAGAAGGGCGTACCCATCTCTTGGCCACGCTGAAGGATTATGTAGCTAGCAACTACCTGCATATGAATGACCTATTTTACATACCATATGTAGCAAGATCCAGGAGCTTCTTATTTCCACAACAAACACTGACCAAGCTCCCACTGTGTGTGGGAAACTGAGTTGTATTGCTTGGGTTTGCTACTTTCCTTAGGTGGCACACAGAGGATCAAGTAATTCCAAATAAGTCAAGGAACTGAATACCCTATAAATGTATCCTGAATCACACTGACAGTTTCCAGAATACATGTGTTTTCTGTATGCCACTGCCTCTAGAGCCACAGGATTACACAGATTGCAAATACCTTTATTACTAACAAGCTGAACATTTTGAGAAATCAAAGGAATTCTTTTCAGAAAAACTTTAAAAACAACAAGAGTGAGTGTCTCCCTTTTGCCCTACTAACCTGCATGACATTGCCTACAATGACACTGTCAATAGTTTGAGGTGAGATTTTCCCAGCAGACAAGGCAGCCTTGGCAGCAAATTCAGACAAGTCTGTAGCTGTGAAATCTTTCAGGAGACCTCCATAAGCCCCAAAGGGAGTTCTCTTAGCCGCAACGATGAACACACCTATTGCAGTGAGGAGAGTTTTGTTAGCAATTACAGATTAGGCAATGCCCCTAACAGCCTTTCAATAATCTCACTATGAAACCTTATTGTAAAGCACAATTTTCAATTAGATAACTGAACTGCAAATAGTGATAGTTTTATTTTCTCCTTTCCAATTTGAATTCCTTTTATTTCTTCCTGTCTAATTGCTGTGGCCAAGACCTCCAGTATGATGTTAAAAAGCAGTGGTGAGACTGGACAGCATTATTTTGTTCCTGACCTTTGAGGAAATGTTTTCCATTTTCACCATGGCATGTGGTGTTGGCTGTAGATATCTATGTCCTTTACTATGTTGAGGTATGTTCCCTCTATGCCAATTTTATGTCGTTTTATCACAAATGGGTACTGAATCTTGTCAAAAGTTTTCTCTGCATCTATGGATATGATCATGACTTTTCTCATTGTTACTGATGTGGTATATTACATTCATAGATTTGCATATGCTGAGCCAACCTTGCAGTCCCAGGATAAATCCCATTTGGTCATGATGGATGATCCTTTTAATGTGTTATATTCAGTTTGCTAGTAGTTTGTTGAGGATTTTTGCATCTGTGCTAATTAGAAATATTGATCTGTAATTTTCTTCCTTGGTGATGTCTTTATCAGCTTTTGGTATCAGTGTGATATTGGCCACATAGAAAGTGTTTGGAAGTGTTTCCTGTTCAATTTTTTGGAAGAGTCTGAGAAGAATAAGCAGTAATTCTTCTCTGAAGTTCTGGTAAAACTCACTATTATAAAATCTGAGATATGAAAGTAAAAAGACTGGCCAACTGAAAGGATATTTTCTTATTTTACACACTGGATATATCAATAATTACTTTGATCTGATGTCAATTTTATGTGACTGTTCAAAGGCCTAAAACTTAACAATCTTTAACAGCAAAATAAAGCCTTGTTGATTTCAAAAGGCTCTGAAAATGTGCAGGTTAAAGACTTCCAAAGACTGAAAGAGAGTGAGAAAGCATTCACGCAAAGCATAGTAATACCAGAAATGCAGGAAACGGTCTGCTGATGCAATGTTACAGGAAAAACTTCACTAGAAGAGAAAATTGGAACTTTGTATCACACTGTTAGGTAAATATTCACTTAAAGTATCCAAGGTAAATTAAAAAACAAAACAAAACAAACCTAGACTACTACTGTATGCATTCTAGTTTTTGGATTAAAGTAATTTGGCAGCCCTGCCCACCTGCCTGGAAGGTTGCCTGCCGCCACATGAATGTTCCCCAAAACTAAGGTGCAGCAGCAAGAGAACTAGTATTTGTTGATTGCTCCCCTCCTACCAAGTACTGGGATGGATTCTTATGAAACACTGGGGGTTCTTGTTTCTTACAATTAAAATTCCATTGACTGTGAACATGTTATGACAAGGGAGTTTACATAATATTTAGTTAATAACCCTAGAATTCATGGCTCAGGGACTGCACTTTCTTGGAGTCATTAAAATGAAAGGAACAGCAGGGACAGGGAATAAGGCTGATCTTCCAATAAAATGCACCCAAACATTTTAGGGCAGAAGGCCAGAATTTTCCTGCTGACCCCAAGAGGACAACAATTCCTCCTCCAAGCCTTGCCCACCAAGCCCTGAACCCAAATGGGAGGCCGGCAGACCACCAGTGATGCACCCTTTAGCCCTAGGCCGCTTCGCGCACAGGGTGCCACCCTAGTTTTCCAAGGAGTTGAGCTCGACCTGGTAGGTCACTATGACACAAAGAGAGATGACCTCCAAGGTCGTACTCCTGCAGACCGTGGGCTCAACTCTCAAATGTAAATTGCAGCAAAATCACCGCCGAGGTTTGGGTTATACCATGTCCCCTTTCTTTTTGATAAGACCCTCCCCCCACCTGCCGCACACACGTCCAGAAACGCGCAGCCGGGTCTGGAGTGCGCAAAACCTCATGGGACAAGCAAAGGCCAGCTGTTTACGCGGCGCTCACCTCGCATTTGGGCCATGGCGGTAGAGTGGGAATGACAGGGTGCGCTTCTCAGGCGATGCAGGGGTCCAACCTCCAGAAACCAGACCTTAAGAGGGATGGAGGCGGCGCCTCAAGGCCCCGCCCTGACCCTTTCACCCAGTTCCGGGTCTAAAACGCCCCCAGAGGAATGGACCTTGCAACAAGAATGTTCCTGCATGCAGCCTTGTTTGTAAAGATTTTGGCTCTGCTTGTAAATCGAGAGCATGATATGATTTGACGCTTTTCAGTCTATTTGATAACCCTGGCTTCTATTAACCCCGCTTTCCACAACCAACAAGTAACTCAAACCAGCCTCTGCCCAGACTGAAGTCCTCAGTCTTAGAGATGGGGCGCGCTCTGCGGGGAAGCGGGGGAGGGGAAGGGAGGGGGGAGGGGAAGGGAGGCGGGGAGGGCGGGGCACGGAAGACGGCGAGGGGATTGGCTGAGCCGCTTAGGCAGCTCTGCGACTGCGCACACTAGGGTAGCGGCTTAGGCCGCTTGGCGGGCGCTGGACGCGGGTGGGGAGGTTGGCGTGAGGTGAGTGTGTTAGGGCCGGGGCACCCCCGGGTTCCCGCTGCACCCCGCAGATGAGCCCGCAGTATTTTCCTTATATGATCAGGCCTATTGTAGGCAGCGCAGCTTGCCTGCAGCCTGAGAGGATTATAAACGCGCGACCGGCGAGGCGGGGCCGGGGGCCCGGGGGCGGGGAGCTGGGGGCAGGGGTTAGGACGGAGCTGGGGGCGGGCTAGGGAGGCCGCTGCCGCTGTCACTGTGAGCCCTGGTCGATGATGACGAGACCACTGCGCAATCTGAGTTCTGGAAACCAGGTGAAGGAGTGTGTTCTGCGAGCGGACTGAGACCGGGCGAGCAGCGGGCGGCCCGGCGGCGCGCAGGCGTGGAGGCGGCCGTGCCGGCGCTGGGGTGGGGCTCGGAGGTGGTCGCTGGTCGTCGGGGAATAAGTGCCCTAGAATCCTGCTTTTCAAAAGCTTTGGCTCTCTCGAAATGTCTGTTTGCTTTTAAAATGCACCCTTCTGCCTCGAAATACTTCGGAACATGCAGAAAAGCGGAAAGACTGTTTGGAGTGCACCTGTATATCCCACCATTTACTCCTATCTTTTTCCATCAAACCACCTTTAAAAAAAGTTGAGCCCCAGGTCTGGTCTTTGGTCTGCTACATGCTCCACCCCAATGGTGGGCTCATGCCTGAGCCGCAAGGGCTCCCCTATTTAGTTTTGAAGACAAAATTTCTGTGTGGTCGCCTGTACACTGTTTAAAATTGGATGAGTTTCACAAACGTAGACAGTCTTGTAATCCAAGCCATTATAGGCAATCAAAAATATAATTAGAACATGTCTATCGTCATAGAAAATCTTTTCATTCGGTTTTCCACCCGCCAAGGTCCAGTTCACCACTGTCCTGTTTTTCTCACCATCTATTGCAATTTGATCCTCTGGTTTATTCTTTGTCTCCCTTCAACTGCTCGGAGTAAATGGAAGTTGATAATCCAATACATGGATGAGTTAACTTTTTAAAAAATATGTAAACTCCTTTGTTAGTATATATAATCAATGAATGTTGAATAGATCAAAGCTTGCTATATACCCGATGACAATATTTTTCACCTGTGTTCTGGATAATGGATTACTAGTATAATAGACGCTGCTGTGTTTTGGACACTGTCCCATCCTGTACTAGGCACTTACTTGATGTTGTTTGTAATTTATATACCCAAATGATATAATTATTAAATAGAATAATGCACATTTCATATATATCAGGCAAGGCCTAATTGAGGCACATTCAGCAGCCCCATGAGACAGGTGGGGTTTTTTCCCTTTCTCAAAAATGAGGAAGGTTAGAGAACTTGCTTAGGCTTCAAATCTAGCAAGTATTTGAATTCAGATTTTGAAACCTCTGTTGTCAGAAGTTCAAATCCCATGTTTTTTTCCTGGGTTTATAGGATATGGAATATAGGAGTATAAGTAGAAATAAACAGCCTTTGGGTCAATTGCCTCCAAAGAAGCAAGCCACATATCCCCTGGGTTCCAGGCCCCCAGCCCAGGGGAAAGCAACCATTTCAAACAACTGAAATAAAGTGCGTCTTCCTCTTCTTCCTGCCTGCTTGCCTTCATTGTTCTCTGCGCCTTACATTAAAAAGAAAAAAAAAGAAAGTTATCATTAGTAAGAAGTTTTTTTGTAGAAAAAAAGGAAAGGGGTGAATGTTAAGTGAATCTTGAAAGAAGAAATAAAGTATTTGGGAGGAAACTTCTTTGGTAAGAATTACTTTGAGTGACTATATTCTCCGTTTTCCCAAGGCTGGTGAGCTAGGTCCATTTTAGATGGATAGGGGTTAAGTTATACTCATGTAATGAATACCTTTAGGCATTTGAATGTGATTTTATAAGTTTGAAAGCTATTAATTCAGTTTCAGTTTGAGCTGTTAACTCAGTTTTAGTTTGTTTTCCCCAATATAGTTGCTGTTGTTAAAGGCTTTGTTTTTCCTTTAGGGTTGATTATCACTTAAGATGCTTTTGGCTGCAAGTAACAGAAGGTAACTTAAAATGGCTTAAACTATATGTATTTATTTTTCCAAGTAAAGGTGTAGACAGGAGTGAAGACAGAGAAAGGAGGCAGTCAGGAAGGAGAGAGATGAGGAAGAAGCACTTTTATTTAGTTCATCTTTCTTGTTCCCACCAGTCCCAGAATGTGAACTTGGGACCTTGGGATGTATGTGGACTGTGCCCAACCACTACCCCATCAGGGCGCACCAGCAATAAGATTGATTCTGTTGATTCACATAACATGAAGTCTGTCATCAGGCAATCCAATATTAGTTCAGCATCACAACCAGGTCATCAGGCATCCAGGCTTTTGATTGCTTCCTCTAGGCATCATGTTCTTAAGAAACCATGTTCAAATAGAGGGAGATGAGTATTTCTCACATCTCTGTATCAAGAAGGAAAATCTCCCTGTGGTTTTGTTGACTGGGAATGAGTTGGATGCCCATGTGTTAGCTGCCAAAGTGCCTGGGGGACAGGTATCTGCCTTTTTAAGCTTCTGTCTTAGAAAGTGAGCTCTCCTATAAGGATAAAAGCTGGAAAAGACTGATTGGTAAGTGACCATCAATGTCAGCCACAAAAGCTCATTAGCAGTTAGACAATAGACTTTTGTGTGACCCGCCTCTCTCCTATTGCACGTCGACATCTCTAAATTGCTGTTATGAATTTGGATTCTCATATTTCAGCCCAAGATGGGAATTTGGAGTGCTGGCCTTTTGGCTACCTGTCAATTAAGATGAAGAGTTCCAGCTTTAGCGGTGTCTTCACTTGAGCTCGCAGCACTGTTTGTACACTTCCTCAGATCGGTTACTGAATTCAGTCTTCATGTTTATTAAAAATGAGTGCAAAATAGAAAAAGTGCTAAATAGTGAGTGTAGTGCCTGGCACATAGGAGGCGCCCCAAATTATTTGTGGCATTGAACAGTATTACTGATTGTAAAATTAAAGCCAAAATGGAAGCCATTAAGTTGTTGTATCTCTCAAGTTGATACTCAGTGAACTTAAGATAATCAACTATTATGAAGAAAATTGAAATGAAAAACATGCAGTGAAATATGAGTAAGCGTGAAATACTGTAATATAGGAAATAAAGTTCTTCCCCATCTTTCCATGAAATCTTCCTTATAGTTTAAAGGCAGAGAAAAATTTTGGTCATGTAGTTATTGATAAGAGAGCATATTCTTTTCAATTACCTTTTACATATTAAGATACCATCATGAAGCATCACAATTTCCCACTGAGTACCCTGCAAATCACCAGTTACAAGTCCTTTGAAATTTACTGTTTTCTCTAATTAGAAATGTTAGCAAAAATGAATGTATCCTAAAACCACTGGGTATGAAAACATGTCTAAGTATTTTAGTAAGGATATTTACATAGTCTCAAAGGATCATGAAGAGGATGTGTCTATAAAGAAATCTTATGGGGGTGTGGGTAGGAAAATAGGCAGGTATCATTAGCTAAAGTGATTAATTGATCAAGCATAGCATCACCAGTAATAGGACAAACTGGCATCATTGACCTCCTGGCTGCATTGGGACACCAGTGTAGGTAGGAATCCTCAAAAAATTGTCTGAAATAATCAGACAAATCGAAATTAAAGGACACTGCAAGCTGACCTGAGCTCCTAAAAAATGTTGTTAATGGTATCAGATTAAAAGAGATTAGAGATGAGGAAAATATGTGGGATCTTTAATGGGAACCTGGATTTAGAAAACGACTCTTAAAGAACAGCTTGGGACTATCAGGGGGACTTTGCGATGCATTACATGAGATAGTAATAGTGACATTTTTCTTGATTGTTAATTATATTTCATAGTATATTGTTCTTAAGAGATATACACTGAAATATATTTAGAGATGAATCATGTCTGCAAATTTTCTCAAATGACTCAGAAAAAAAAAACACTGGCAGAGAAAGAGCTGAGAACAAATATGACAAAATACATTGAATTGCGGAGTTTAACTGTATGACTGCTTGTTGTTCTATTTTTATAGCTTTTCTGTAGATTTTTAGCCTTTTCAAAATAAAAATTGGGAGGAAAGTTATTTTTTAAATAAGCAACAAATAAACTATTTTCTGAAATATTTAGTCCTTTCCATATTTAACAGTATAACCAGGCATACATTATACAATATTAGTATATATATAAAAATTAGTTCAAATTTTGGTGTAGATGTGGCACCTCTTGACATAGAAAGTTATTGTTTGACTCAGATATTTAGATTTCAGTAAATAGGTAGATAAAATCTACCTTTTTTGTAAAAACAGCATTAGCAGGAGACAAAAATCAATGAAACTATTGTAAATTCTAATAAGATTTTATTAGGATTTCAGAAATATCTAGCATCAGCCCTATCTTCTACATTTTCTGGATACTTTTCTAAATGCTTAAAATTTCGGTAACTAACACTTATTGGTAACATAAGCATCAGTGGTTTGAGAATTTTTAATCGTGGAAACTGGGGGAAGCCAAAATCAGTAGAGTCTAGGACAATGGAAAACTGTGAATGTGAATTTGAATGAATGAGACAGGAACTTGCTGATCTTGAGTCCCTTGGAAAGTCAGTAGTTTGCTTGCCCCAATCCATGGTTTTGCTTTCTTTCCAGTTTGAGTTATGTGCGGTCAACCAAGATCCAAGACTTTTGCATACCATATTTAGAGAGAGACCACATTTACATTGCTTTTGTTATGTTTATTATAATTGGTCTGTTTTATCATTAGTTGTTAATCTCCTTGCCTAAGTTACAAATTAGACTTTAATAAGTATGCATTTGTATGAGTAAACAGCATACATAGGATTCTCTACTATGTGGTTTCAAGCATCCACTGGATCCCCTGCAGGTAAGAGAAAACTACTCTGTGTGCTCACTGTTAACATAACCATTTTGATGATAACTTTAATTTTTGTTGATTAAAAGTCACTAGCTTGGATAGTGTTTTATCCTTCTAACAAATACTTACTCTACAGAAAGTTCAAGTTGCCAGACAAGCACATGAGAAATCAAATATAGACAAAGTACCATAGACTGGTTTGTTGAACAGCCTCATTTTAAGTTTCCCCTAAGTTTTGGTGTGTTCCTAATAGCCTTAAGAAGTTGTTGGAAACTTAGGTGAAGGATTATACATTTGTGTTTTCCTACTCTCTTTGAAAGGTATTTGCAGTACCTGTGTTCTTCCCAGATCTCGGAATTTCAATTAGTGATGTAACCTCCTTGGATCTGCGTTTACTCTGCCGTGATGCTAATGTTGGTGGAGAGGATGCTGCTTTTCAGTGAGACGCCTGGAACCCACCCGGATTTGAACAAGTGGGATTTGATGCTGCTGGCCACAAGGGAGACCACACATCAGGGGCATACCTTAGGAAACTGTGGGGCACCTCAGTCAGAAGCTGCTAGGAGCTGGCTTTTGGCGAGGTGATTAGTGGGGAGTTGGGAGAGGCATGGACTGACTTTGGATTGGGTGCTCTCCAGAAGTAGAGACAAGGGTTTGATTGGCTCTATCAATGTATTCCTATTAGAAAGAGGTCAGATTAGAGCTTGACTAAAGCTGCAGCTGGTAAAGCAGTAGTCACTCTTGTCAGCTGGAAGGGGCAATGGTTGGTGCTGGGCAGTTTGCATGGTAACCTTATTGTATTGACAAAACTAGTCTTGTGTTGCCTTATTTCACAGAGTGACCTTACTTGATGTTGGTGTTTTTTAAGACTGTGTATAAAAGGAGAACACCATGGTTGGCTGGGAGCACCAGGTCAGCACCTCACATCACCCAGACCAGCTGTCAGGCCAGGTCGCGGATGTGTCTGGATGTCTGGCCTTCCCCGCAACCCTTTTTTCCCTTAGCTGTCACTAGGTTATTATTTTGAGTGACATTTGGCTCTTTGCAGACACAGTTTTCCTATTAAACCTAAGCCTAGACTCTGATTATAAAGTGAAGACTTTCATGAAGAGTGAGTTTATTTTTCCATCAGCTAATCATAAAAGCAGCGAATCCATCCTTACGTTGAAGTTGTGTTCAAGAAGTAAGTCCCCACGGCCAGCATACTGTGAACATTTTTCTGTATTGTGAAATATTCCAGTAGTGGTTCCTAATGATGAGCATTTAAGGGTAACGTCTCTGGAGATATTTTATATATTCGGGTGAGGCTGGTTATGTGAATTAAAAAAAAAGATTTCCTGGTGATTTTAGTTTCTGCTCCTCTAGGTTATAGTCTGCCCTGTTTCCATACTGAACTTTAGTTTCTAGGGTCTTTTCTGTTCCATTAAGTTTTCTATCTCTGCATCAACTCTACGCATCTTTCTAACATTTTAGATTATGTCTCGATAGCTGTCAGAGCAAGTCTTCTCCCTTTTTCTTGAGGGTTGTCCTTATCCTTGGCCCTTTGCCCTTCCATATAAATTTTACAGTAAATTTATCAGTCTTTACCAATAAACTGTTGAGATTTTGATTTTAATCTATTGATCAATTTGGAGACTGCATTTTAGTGGTGTGAAGTATTATCTGTGAAATACATTTCTCTAATTTTTATGTCATTGTCAATGTATTTTACTTGTACTTCATAAATTCCTCCATACAGATCTTGTAAATATTTTCTCATATTCATTACCAGCTTTACCATATGCAGAACTATACATGTAATTGAGTCTATCTCTGGGCTCTGTTCTAGTCAATTGATCTACTAGTCTTCTTACACCAAAACTGCCTTATTTGAATTATATAGCTTTAAAGTAATTGCTCAATAAGCCACGTTATCTTTTAGGGATCAATTTCACCACAGATCCCAAATTGTATGCTGGAGTTTGTCAACCTCTGATCATCATGCGTGTTTGAACATAGGCCCCAGAATTTCTCAGGAAAACTGTCCAGTCAACATGTAGTTGCAGAATTTTACATTTCACTTAGATTTGGCACACCACTTTATTCAAAAGTATTTATTTCCACAAATTTTTGTCCACAGCTGAGTATTACAGTGACTATCACAAGCATTTTTTCTATAAACAAAGATGTAATTTACAGATTTGTTCAAAATAAAATAATATTTTTATCAGTAGTATTTCTTCTACAATGTTAGATTCCTCCATGGAATATGATTCCAGCCCCTTCGGAGAGGCAGCAGTTCATCTAAACATCAGTTGATGGCAAAATGTTACATCCAGATCTGGATTATTCTAATATAGTATCACTTTAGAAAGTAGCTTAAATTATTTCTAATTGATCCCCTTTATTACAATTAGAAATTTTTTTAGGAAAAACAATCTTTAGTAGCTAGTGACCTTTAATAAGTAAAACAGTGCTATGTTTTATTGTCATTGGTATTAACCTCTAAAGTTTGATCACCCCTAATTCTCTAATTATGGCACCAGTGTGTACAAAAATGAATTATGGCTGTTTGGCTCATGCAGAAAATTGAGAAACCAACTTCAGAGAAATTGTCTATGAGGAGAAACTACAGGGTCCTGCCCCATGCTGTCAGTTTAGAAACCATTTAGTCATTCAATCTAGAATACCCTTGTTGCTTTAGAATAAGATCCAGTGTATGAAAACAATTTCTTAGGCAAAAGAAATGGATTCTAATATGTTTGTTACTATAATCTCAATGCATTAAGGCTCTAAGTAAATATTTGATGACTTGATGGTAGCAGGGTTTTTTTTCCTAAGTTTTCCAAGCTCCTAAGTTTTGTCTTTTGTTTTTGCAAAAGTCTTAACATTCAGTATAGGAAACTCAAGGGAAGAAATTCCTACTGACATGCTCCATGGAAAGGGGAAAAATTGTCTATTTTCCTTTAGGTCTAATCTGCTTGCCAGGTGAGCCTACAGGTACCATAACCGTCTACGATGGCACAGGGAGAATGCACGTAGGTAATATGCTTGTCTGCTTCAGCAACAATTATTATGTACATAACACACATTACTATAGGTAAACAGATAGGTCCCATGTAATACTTAAACATCAGTTGTTTATAAATATTTGATTCTTAAGCAATCCTTAAAATGCAAATAAAAAACTCCAGCTTGATGTTAAACATTAAAATTCTTCCCTTAGCAACATTTATTTCAGAGAAATAATTAAGTCAGTTATCTTGTAACTGCTAAAGGCACATAGTGAGAAAAGTATCAACTAAATTTTAAATAAAAATAAAGAGCTTTAGAGTTACAACTTTTATGTTGAATTGTTATTTAAGTCATTTTTTTTTACTTCACGAAGTTGGAAAATGTTTGAGTTGAACTGATATTTTAAAAAGGCAAAGAATAGAAATGCTAACCAAAGATTATTAAAGTTTCCTGAAAGATGCTTCTTCCAGTCTCAAAGTATTGAGTTTAACAGGGCAGATCTAAACATTAACCAATTTCCTTATTTCTTTACTGGTAGTAGTCTAATAAAAGCCCATTTTTATTTTCTTGAAAAATATATATGTTAAGTACATCTCCAGTGAAATACCTCTATCTTTGTGGATGAGTAGAACTAAATTTGTCATTTCTTAGGCAAGGTGGAAGACTTGATAAGATCTCATCCCCTGCCTCCCTGCTCCATTTATTTTAGTTGTCAGGCTTTTATTCAGTGAGTCCTTGGCACCTAGTGATTAACTAGTGACAGCAGAGAGGTAGTGACCCACAAAGATGGAGAGGATGAGGGCATAAAATAGTATGTACAGATAGCCATTGCATGAATGAAATCACTCCTTACCACTCTTAGGCATTTTGGGTTATCTTGAAGATTAAGGATGATCCTTACATGAGAGACTCAGTTTTAAACTAAAGTGCAATAAAAAGCAAATTATACTTAAACAACTTTAAAAAGAGGTAGCCACAGATCCAATTGGTTTAAACTGGCCTTCTACACAGTTATTGTGTGGATTGCAGAGTGTGTCATGGATGTCAGATGATGTACCTGGGAAAGAAGGGCAAGGCAAAGCTGTGGAGACACCAAGCCAAGGTGGGATGTGTGGAACTGAAGGGGATAATGTGGCTGGCACTGACTTGGCCACAATGGGCAGAAGTCTTTGCCAGGTCCTGTGCCTCGTTCTGCCCAGTGGGCAAGGCGAATGACTGAGAAAGCTGAGCTGTGAGAACGTAGTACGTGAGATTGTGTAGGGTTTAGTGGGTGTGCTGTTTCCAAGAGCCTTTTAATCTGAGGCTGAGGATGAGGTGGTGGTGGGTGTGGAATTTTAAATTCTGATATAATATAGAGGGCGGCGGTTCTGTGATTTACAAACACCATCTGTTTTTGCCATGGGGACAGATGACTATTATCATCTACCAGAAATACAGTTAATACTGGTTGCAAAGAATGCATAGTTTTCTAATTGAATGCCTACTTTTGAAGAGGCAAAATTGCTCTGAAAACAGCAAATAAAATCTGTTGTAATATTTATGACTGAATTTTTTAATCCTTCATAGCAGAACCATTTTAGGATGTTTAATAAATTTGAAAAATGTTGAAAATAACCTGCAAAGGGAAAGTCAGTATAATCCCTGACTTGATTTTTGAAAAAGCATTTTTCAAATAATCATCCTCAAGATGAAGTTTTTCTTTATTTTGGTTACCTGGAATTAACTAAAGCATTGCATCATGCTTTTATTGGAGATTAAATGGCATTTAGAGATTCAAGGCTTTCATACTGACTTCAGTTTTTACATCTGTAAAACAAGAGTTAACTTTTCTAACATTTGGCTTAGATTTTGTGAAATTTTTTTCAAGTGCCATGGACAAACATTGGAAACAATTATCTTTGCTCACATTTTAAGTTTGAGACAGTAGTATTTTTAGCATGACTTTTCCATAAACTCATGACTACAGAAAAGCATTTGAGCACATGAACTGGGTCTTCTCATTTTGCCTCAGAAACCAATACTGGGAGGTCAGTTACCATTGTCTCTGCACCACCAGGCATTTAAAAAGCCTTTGGGAAACTTCTCAGAACACATTTCCCGACAAACTAATGTGCACCTAGAGTCTGTCCATCTGGAGAAATGTTACTATATGACAGTATCACTGCTATTTGTACCATGATTTGTTAAAAGTCCTGGGGAAGCAAATTCTATGACTCACATATTTTTAGTATTATACTTCAGACATTCTCCAGTTGTACACAAACATCAAGACAGTTTCCATTGGGGCCTGTTTGGTGGCTGGAGATTGTGATGTGTATTTGTTTAGACTGAAATCATTTCTAAAAAATAATCTTCCATATTTCAAGTGTTTTATTCTGAGCAGTGATACAAAAATAGTAACATGTGTCTTGTTCTGCATAGTCCAGCACAGATGCTCAGACTCTGATTTGATCCTCTTTTGCAGATTTACCAGACCCCAAGTTCACTGTATTCTAATTGGAGCCAAAGCTGGCAACCCGCATTTTCAGACTTCGCTGAGGAACTCCAGATTGAGACACGCTGGGATGTGGATTGAGTCCATGGTCAGAGAAGATGGATTAAATGGAAACAGAACAGGAAACATATGCTTGAAGTCTAGCAGCAGTTGCTGAGGGTCGTTCCGCTCCTGGAGCTGTGCCTGGGGGGTAAGAATAAGACAGTGTAAATGACGATACCTACACTGGCTCTTTGGAGGGGAACTCACAAGAGTGCCTGGCACACGACGACAGATTTCTCTCAAGAGAATTAGGTAGGACTTTAAGATAAATATGGCCGTCCTATTCCTGAGGTAGTTAGTAGAGAGAAGCCCTGGTTTAGGCTTGTTGGCGATCGGATGACTTTAACCTCTCTCCTAATTCTGTCAATTGTTTACAAATTTTCCATCGAGGGGAGAACAGAAAAATGCATTTCTGATGCAGACCACCTGGAAAGGCACTGTAGTAGGCTGGTGGAAACCAGGGGCTCTGGAGGCAGACAGCCTGAGCTTTAATCCTGTATTATTCTGGGCAAATTCCCGAACCTTCCTCCGTTTCAGTTTCCTCATCTGTAAAATGGAATGGGGAGAGACACCATACCAATGATGCTCATATTTTGGATGCTCTAGGGGTCAGTCCTCTGCTAAAGGAACCTCTAAACTTTGGCATCAATTATCATGGCACTCTGGAACCTAACCAGACACTTAAAATAAGCAGAAGGGGTATGCCCTGGTGGAGTAGTAGTTAGGTCAATCGCCTCTGAAGCACATAGACCATGTACCCCTGGGTTTAAGTCCCAGGCCTGGGGGAACAACCAGTGTGAACAACTAAATGAAAAATAGATGAGGTGCTTCTTCCTCTTCTCTTCCTGTCTGCTCCTTTCCTTAAAAACCAACAAAAAACAAGCAAAAGGGTGCCTGACGAAGAGAAAGGCTAAGAGCACGATCAGCTATATTCCCCATTTTCTAGGCCCATTGCAGCTGTAGAGGTAACTGCTGGCTGGGGCCAGGGCAGGCAGTAGGACTGAAAGACTAATGCAGATACTTGAATTGGTTTGGCTCTCAAGTTGTAAAAGTGAACTGAGTTTGAGACCTGTAAGTGCACCAACATATACACTGGAGGAATCGCAGAGAAGAGAGGGTGAGCATAGTTTTTGAATAAATAATGACTGAAAACTCCCCAAATCTGATGAAAGACAGGTGTGTGTGTGTGTGTGTGCGTGTGCATACATGCACACATATACATATACATCTTTATATGTATGTACATATATATTTCACATCCAAGCTCAGCTCTAGAAAGCAGAATAAATGGAGAAAGGTCAATACTGAGAGAGATTATTAAAACCAAACATCAAAGAAAGAATCATCAGAGCAGCAAGAGAGAGAACTCAGAACTCATCACCTTAGTAAGATTAAATGCTGCTTTTGTATAAATCATGGAAGCCAGAGGCAGTGGGATGACTATTTAAATGATTTATATTTCTTTAGGGAAAGGGACAGGCAGGAAGAGCGAGAAGAAAGAAACTATTATCTAACTGTTGATCTTGGTGTTTCCCCTGACCCTGGGTCACAAGCCAGGTCCTTAGACGTATGTGGACTATACTGATCAGTGGACTTAACTACTAACCCACCAGTGCACGCTTGGATGACATATTTAAAATTTTGAAATTATAGATCTAGCAGAAATATCAGTAATAAAAGAGAAATCATTTCTACGTAAACAAAAGCAGGAGTTGTGTAAACAAAGCTCATCCCACACAAGCTTGAAATATGAAAATAGGTTTTCTTCATTGGGACAGATACCATTCATTACTTCAAATAGTGACACTGTTTTAACATTTTATAATATTCTAGAGGTTTCATCATTTCCCCGTGAGAAGACAAGACCAAGGGATAGTAACCTGCTAA
The DNA here is from genome assembly GCA_004363575.1 of Solenodon paradoxus. NCBI lineage: Eukaryota > Metazoa > Chordata > Mammalia > Eulipotyphla > Solenodontidae > Solenodon > Solenodon paradoxus. The sequence goes on along the minus strand of RJWH01002016.1, from coordinate 200,328 downwards.
ACTCGTCCAGTATTCAGATGTGATAGCTGATTCAAGCGCTTGTAGCACCTGTTTAAACAAACCTTGAAGCAGGGAGTGACGTAAGGAAATATGGAGTAGTTGAGAATGGTGGGATACAGAATTTTTAGAATGGAGTCAGAGTTGGGTGGGCCAACAGTGCCCACAGAACTGAAAGTTGAAGCTGGGTCATGAATGAAAACCCTAAATTTCCAGGTGTCCATTTAAAAACATCTCCCATTCGGCATCTTGAGAGATGAGCCAAAATTTTCAAGTAATTTTAACAGTTTGAAAAAGTAAGTTCGAAATAATGGGATAAGAAGTTAAAAGGAAGCAAGGATAGTTAGGGATGAAAAGGCAACCAGCTTCGCTAATTTGAGATACCAAATGCTGGCTTTGATGTGATCTTGCAAGAATGGTCTCTAGAGAAATTCACATTTAGCTTTGCTGTATTTATTGTTACAAACTTATCACACAGAGTAAGAAAGTATACATAAAATGTGAAATCATTTGCATAACACTTGAGCTTTCATTGCTCTTTGTTAGTCAGATGTATCAGTAGGCTCAACTATTTAAAGTGTTTGAAGAATTTACAGAAAAGTGGGATAAAAAAGAAAAATCATATTACAATTCAGCAGCAAAAGGTATGGTCTATATTATTTAAAATTGACAAGGTGGCATTTCACAAGAATCCTTTTTATGCATTTACCAACCCCTTGAATTTGTTTTTAAGTCAGCAAATTCTGCCCATACCACCCAAGTAAATGGTTTGCTTTACCAAGCAACTTGTGTTTATCCTACATAAAAATACATTCACGTACAGAGACTGACATGAACTGTGCCACCATTTCTTTGAAGTACTCCCTAGGGAGAAACATTAAACTAGAGCTAGCAAAACAAACCAAAAAACCCAACACAAACAAACCAGAAAAAACGGTTTTTGATAGAATTGCCAGACACTGAAAATGACTGCCGGGGAAGACAGAATCTGACTGTACTTACCTTCAGAGAAACGTGGCTGCTGTAACTTCTTCCCTGTGTCTTCAATTCAAACCCAAAGTCTGACCTGGCATCCATTTCTTAACCATTGGCCTGGATTCTCTTGTAAATAGTGCTCTTGTCATTGATAAGCACTTCTACTGTGTGTCTCAGATGTTTAAAACCAAATAAGACTTTAAACTTGTACTTTGATTTTTGTAAATGACCAACTGTCCAAAGAATCACTAGTGGGTCAGGTATCTCAGTGGCATCTTTTCTGTCGTCTCTCCCCCCGCAACCACCCCCCGCACCCCAGCCTCCCCGTTTAGCAGTTAATTACACAAGTGTCCTAACTGGGTCTTGTCCATCAGCCCCCTGCCCGGCTCTGCCTGCCTCTCTGCACCTGTATCTTAAATGTCAGTGCATTTCCCTCTCTGTGCTTTGGAGAAAAACCTTCCAGCTGATTTGGCATCCTTCCTCTGACCTTTAGCCTCTATTCTTTACTTACACACAATGCTAAAAGTTAATTTATTCTTTGCCACAGCTCCTTCCAGTCCCAGGGCTCTGTGGCTTTCATGACCACACGATGTCTACACTGAAGCACTGGTAAGCACTCTGAATAAAATCCAAGAATCTGTTAAGGGGAATAGCTGCTAACACAAAGACCACGTTTCCTCACAGTTCTTCACTGTCCTTGGTGAACTCATTTGGCTGCCCTGTCCTGCCTTTTTCTCTACACTTTCTCCCCATTTCTGTTAGTCCTTGTTTGCTGTTGGCATCACTTCACTGGCCAGAGGTGAAACGTCTAAACAGTATTAAGGCATTTCTCAAATGTAATATGAGGAAGAACATCACATAAAGATGAGGACTTCTGTCACAATCACCCAGGGCTCAGTTCTGAGTCCAAAATTTCCACAATATTAAGACATATTTAAATAATCATGTCCCTACTAAAATTTTCTTTCAGGCATTTTCCAAGGGCAAATACTGGTCCTAGAGATAAGATTTAAGAGGTTAAATTGCTTTCTTAAAGGAGTATTTCTTAATTCCTTGTGAGTAGGGTTGATATTCTGCCTACTTTGTTCATTCCTTTTGGTGCTACAGCTCAGTAAAGGTCAGTGGCAAAGGAAATACTAGGAAATACAAAGGAAATAAATTTCTTTAGCATGTGATATATAACCAGCATTAATATATATAAGGTTAAAATGTAAACTTGCAATTTCTCTGGGATTAGTTTTAGACTAGGACTTTAAAGCCATCATTTGAAAACTCACCTGGATTGTTCGTATAAAGGACACTGTTACCCGCTCTTCAAATTCATTCAGGGGAGTATAAAGGTTTAAAATTTTGACAATCTATTGGAAAAAAAACAAAAGCTTAGGACAGAGCTAAAGGACATAAACACTTGACTTTGTAAGACTACACATCGCTGGCAGGAGACGACACTCCTCTGAAGAGAGACCTGATGCCAGAGGGAGCTGGACTGACATTTAGGGGTCAGCTGGAACCCAGATCTTTACCTGGTAATTCTGAGTCCTCCTGATACACTCAGATCTTGACACTCACGCCATGCCCCCCAGCTTACAAGATGTGAGGGTTTTACAGCACACTGGTAATTTAAAGGTTTCCTCAAAAGGACTGGGGCTGTGCCCTGGTGGAGCAGCGAGTATGTCAATTGCTTTTGAAGGAGCACAGAGCACATGCCCATGTGGGTTTGAGTCCTGGGCCCAGGGGAAAGCAACCAGTGTGAACAACTAAATAAAATAAAATGCTTATTCTTCCTCTCTCTTCTTGCCTGCCCCTTTTCTTAAAAGAAATAATTATTAAAAAAAAAAGTGCTGTGGATCTTACTTAGACAACAAAAAGATGTTTAACATCCTTTTTTTTTTTTAACCTCCTGACTTCCCAAGTCACTGTGAATTTTTTTATTTGAATGGAGAATAATCTTTTGTCTGCCTACCAATGGTTTTATGGAAGTAGCCTGCCCACATGCAAAGCAGCGGCAGTTTTATTCTAGAAGTAGATTTGTGAAAGCAAAATATATTTACAAGTGGGAGAAGGTGAAAACTTTCAGTCTGTTTATAAAAGGAAGCCATTTTCTTAAGAGTCTGGTATTTCAACTTTTAGTGGATAAGGGACGGGAAGGTATGTTTACTTTTGGATTGTGATTCTTTAGGTATCTGATTTCATTTGGAAGGGCCTGGATTTCATTTTGTGCTGGTCTCTTTGTGAGACCACCTTTTTGATGGCCTGTTTCAATAGAGGCCTACTCATGATGGCAGGCCACCCTGCATGTGGATTATTTCATAGATTATTCTAGGTCCCAGTCGCAGAACTAAATACCACTGTGGAGGGAAACAAAAAGGCATCTTTAAGCGCCTTTTCTAGGCTCTCATGAACTTTACAAAACATATGGATTCTGTATGAACACATGATCATATTATTATAGTTGTAAAGAAAGCTACTGAAGGCCAAATGCTACCAATTTTTGAAAAAAATTAAATTTCTAGGTGAGAAGTTCCAGAATTCATTGTGTTTAAAAAGTTTTACATGAGCTTGATGCTTAGTGAGTTTACCCTTTACTTAGTGAGCAAGAGAGATGAGAAAGCTACTGGGAAACAGTAACTGTGGCAGATGTTTCCCAGACCAAAGTGAATTTGTTTTATCTGCCCAAGTTGAAACTTCAGAATTGTATCCTTAGGGGTGTGATAGAGGCTGGAAGTGTGATGCTGATAAAACCACCACGGGCAGTGACAGCCAAGGTGAGCCTAAGTCTCCTGGTTGATAGGACAACGGAGAGCCACCTACCTGCTGGGTGCTGAGTGAGGTGCACAGGGAGCAGATGGCCTCGGCGTCCTCAGGGGTTTTCTTCTTCAACTGCAGGAGCTGGGCTGCTTGGATGAGCGGTTCCATGGTCTGCACAGCCCCACTCTGGTGCAGGTTTCTTCCCCGAAGCCACTCCTCGAGTTGACTTATATTGTATCTGCAACACAGATGAAAGAGAACTTATTAAACTGCCTCCTAGTTCACTGGGATGAGTAGACCTGTCAGGTTTATTTCATAGCCTAGTGCCCTTTTCCTTACCTTAATGCTTTCACATGGGCAGTCTTGAAAAGTGCCTGGCACTCACTTTTTGTTTCATGAATAAAATGTCATGTCTGTTAACTCGCTGATTTTTCTGACCTATTCACATTATACTTACCATCTCTAACTTATAATATGTAAACATCTTTAAGCTTAATCTGTTTACCAAGTCACCATCTCAGCATCTCAGGGCTTGATGAACTTCACACAAAAATAAAAAAGGTGACGGATTTGAGTCACATACTGTGACAAGAACTATCGATTAGGACGTCATTTTCAACAACGAAAGTCTTGTGTTCTGACTGGCTGCTAACAGTCCCTCCATCCACTGCCAGGCGAGGTGCCTCATACCTGAGCTGCATGCCTGTGCTCCAGGAGCACACGTCTTTCCGCAAAAGCAGGTTGTTGAGAGTCACCGCACTGATCATGTAGAAGAGCTGTTTGAACACCTGCAGGATGATCTCAGGGTCCAGACCCTGGTCGCACATGATGGTATGGAAGGAGTTCATCTGGCGGATGACGGCCTCCAGGCAGTTAACTCTGTCCACTGTGCTGGAGGAGCGCTTCCGGTAGCCCGTTGGCTTCACACCGGAGAGACCCTGAATGCTTTCATTCTCCAACATGGCAGAAACTGCAGGAAAAGCATGATTAGAGAAGCTTGCATGTTCCCCAAAGATGATCTGTTTTTGGACCACTCAGCTTGCATAGTACACAGGTAGATACCATATAGAGTTGTCCAGTGTTGATCTCCTAACTTACAGCAGTGGGCACAGAATTTCTACTGCGTTGGCTTCTATATGGAACAAGATTTCTGTGAACTGAACTAATTTTATTGGTGATGGGACAACGATAATGGGCCTTTAGCAATTCCATACAGGCTTCTGTGCGGAGAGTCCAAAGTTTAAGAACCGAGCAGTTTGGGTGTAGTTCTGGCCTAGCCACTGACCTGGACCTGAACCTGAACCGAGGTCGCCCTGTATGTGTTCCAACAGCTGTTTCACCTGAACATTGTAATACTTAAATGTGTAGCTCTTTACTAGGTGCCAGGTAATTCATGGCCGGTAGTTCTTTTCATCTTCCAACATCCCACTTACTGAGGAGGAAACTGAGGTTACATTAACTTGTTCAAGGTCACTTGTTAAGGAGCATGGCCAGGATCGGAGCCCACACTATTGGTGCCATTAATGACCGCGTTGTTCCGAGTCATTCAGTGCCCTCTTCTCCCTGTGTCTCCCTGATGAAAGTAACGGAGGCCTCAGCAGGTCTTCGGACAGGAAGGAGGATGTCACGTTCACTTAAACCAACTTGTGCTGTCAGAACCTGGGGAGACCGTGGGGCCACTTCCTCCCAGCCTTCCTGGAGTGCAGTGCGTGATTCGTATATGTGTCCTGTGCCTTTTAACAAATAACTGCTGTTACCTTTCAATTTCAATTTTGTGTTAAATGTCTACATTGGACAAAGTGAGTTTAAATGAATACTGATTGTACAAGAGATTACTATGTTCCTTCACAGGAACACATGATGCTTTCCTTTTTCATGAATAAAGTATATGGCCAAGAGGATATTTTTTCACTTATGTGCATGTATACCTTTGAAATTTATATTTATGATACCTGTAGAAACTGGTTTACTTTCGGGGATGTCTTACAGAGAGAAAGAAAGGGAAACCAGTTTATACCCTTACTGCCTAGGCATTTTGACGGGATGGTGTTGAAAATGTCATAGCTCTTCTTGAACTGCCGTCATTGGAAGAGTCCTGGAGGCCTTTGAAAGGTGGGCAGTGATTACCGCCCCACCACTTACTCCCGATTCCAGCTGCCAGCTTACCTGTTACAGGCTGCAACACCCCCTCAGCGATTTTAATGAGCTGCTGGTAGATCTGAATGGAGAGATCACTCAGCACCTGACGGTATTCTGTGAGGTCAAAGTTCTTCAGACAGTGTTCATTCTGCTTGGCGGTGTTCTGTGTCATGAAGCCCTGCAAACGGGAGACAGGTTTGCGTTACGAGGTCTGGGGGGCCACCTGTCACTCACAATACTCTGTGTGTGGGATCCCATCGGAGTTTCCATTTATATGATGTTCTACAAAATCCTGTCAGTTCTTTGAGGCCTCGATTATGGCCCTTGAATTGAAGACATTATAAAACTAGCATGATAGAGAAGTTGGAACTGCTTAAAAAGGCCTAAATCATTTAGCTCAATCCCTGGGGTGAAGTGGTTCCCAGAACTGGGTAGCAGGTCCAGTGACAGAGGAATCCATGCTTTCTGATTCTTTGTCTTAATTCTCTTCCCAGTAAAACAGGTTATCCTAAAATATTAGATTATACACAGCCCCTGAAGGAGATGGCCTAGGATTACGTAATATGTTTTTATGAGAATTTTTTTATAGATTCTGTCATTGGGTATTAGAATGAACAGATGAACTGAATAATTCCATAGCTGCAGCACCATAGCTTTCTATATTAACAAGATGAAATAACATGTAACTTAAAAGAACTGTTACCATCCAAAGGACTCAGGCGACCCTCTGTTTTCAGGCCAAGAAAAATGATTAGCAGCCAAAAAAAATTAGTGTTTTAAAACGGTGACCATTCCCTGCAAAGTCTCTCCTATTGTGTCCAATTACAAAGCAATTTTTAATAAACGAAAGCAGATGGAAGAGGGATAAATGTGAGACTAACATTTTTTTCTTCCTTGTTATTTAGACTACATAGATCTCATATTATGGTTCAGCTCTTTTCCCTGGACTATCATCGTTTAACAACCACCTATGGCAACAGAATTCATGGTCCTCCTCTCGCCTTGCAGATGTTCTTTTTAGACTATGAACATCGGGAAGAGTGATGAACTTAATAACATGCAGTTCTCTAATATATGATACTAGGGTTATGTAATAAATGACACTTGGTTTGAAATGCAGGCTGTTTCTTCTAATACAGTTGTACCCATTTCATTAACTTTTAACCCACCACTTTCACAGTAAAAGCAAGAATCGAAGTTGTGATTTTAAGGACAGCTATGGAGTCAAGTCACTTTCCAAAGAAGGCAAGACTGGGATGGCACATCCCTTTACTATCCCAGGGAGAAGAATCTGTCTTCTCTTGGCTCTGACACAAAAGATGAAATTAAAAATAAGCTTTAAAAATTGTTGCACCAAATTCATTTCTATCATGTCTTGGCCTTGGAATGGGTAGAGAGTAGACTGTGAAAGAGGGGAAGGTGAGGAGACCTCAGGGGACTGGGAGTGGGCACGGTCTGGAGTGAGTTGGCATTCTTACTGGAGAAACTAGACTGAAGATGTGCCATGTGGCACTAGGTCACTGGGCTGAACGCAGCACATGGGAAACGTTCTCAGGGACCAGTGTTGGAAATGGTGAGCTCTAGAAAAAGCTGGGGGCCTAGAGGGTACAAAGTAGAACATGAAATGATGGGGTCAGCTGGACCACAGGCTAAGGAATCATTTGGTTAAAAGCATAAAGTTGAGCCTCAAGGTCAGTTTGCACAAATCTAGTTCGATGAGGTGATGCACCATCTTTGTCCACCTGGAGATGAACAGACGGATTGTTTGGCTTAGGAGATGGGCTCACTAGACAGCTGAACTTTCTTCTGGTCCCTAGGGACCCGGAGAGTTGAAGGGGCTCTTGACATGGATGCATGACGCCTGCTCACTTTCCTATAGATTCTACTTACTCGATCCAGGGTGTTTGGCGGGGTCCCTGGGCTCACCGAGGTTACCTGGGGAGGCAGGTTTCCTGCAGCCTGCCTCGTCCAGCTTCTAGTTAGACAGAGGCAAGCCCACAGCCCGCGGCCCCAGGGCACGCTCCAGAGACCACAGGCGAGCCACATCTGGGCACTGGGGGAGCGCCTTCCGTGCCGACGACGGTTGAGCGGAGCCCTGCAGTGCCCCGGAGTGGACACTTGTGCTGCAGGTCAGGGGGGCTTGCAGAGCTTTCAAGTGCGTGTTCGGGGACAAGGCACCCCACACTCACCTCATCCCCACTGTACTGCTTCAAACAATGGAGGAGGCGGCAGGTATTGGATAACCAGAAAGATGTCATCTCAAAGTCGTCATTGTGCTTCTGTGAGGAGAAAAGACATTCCCTGCTGTGAGCAGTGGCTCTCATCCGGTGATATGCTTACCTGGTGCCCGCTTTATGACGGGCAGACATTTGCAGACACAGGTGAGGCCCACAGCCAGGAGGCTGCACCGCCCTTCCTCCCCTGCTGGGGATGGTGCGCACGCCCCTGTCATCAGTGTTGTGTATGTGCGTGTGTGCAGGCACGCACACCACGTGATGAGGGACAGTATGTTCGAACGCTGAAGCATATGAGGCCAGGTGACAGGTGGGGCTTGATGCCATAGCCCTGGGCTCTGACCACGAGGCAGCAGCCCTGCAGGCTCTGAGCTGTCAGTGATCCACACCAGGGAGCCCAGAGACCACGCCAGCGCAATATTCCAGAATCCGGTTCGTCTAGAGGTCAGAGGTCCGATGGTTTCCACACTCTGGAAAATGGCTACAAACCACCACACAATGTGAAAAGCTGCTCAGCGAATCAACTCTCCGGAGAGTCTGCGCTGGACCAGTGCCTTCTGTCAGGGAGGCATGGTGTTCCAGTGTTTGAGAGAGGAGCTCTGGCGACAAAACAGGGACACTGAACCAGTGTGACTGGCATAGCCAGGCATGTAGCAGAGCCCGGCGATGAGGGAAGGTGTCCCTGAGGAAGTGATGCTTCAGCGGGAGCTCACGCAAGGCCAAGACAGGAGCTATGACGTGAGCACTGTCAGGGCATGGACGACCTGTGTACAGAGCCAGCAGTGGGCTCACGGCAGGGAAGGCAGTGCCACTCTGGGAGCACGGGCGGGGACCTAGGTGTCTGAGACAGCCGCTGGCACTGTGGCAGAGTGCAGGGGCGCTGCACGGCTCAGCGGGTCTGAGTTGGTCTGGTCTGGACACCGTGCTCAGAGGACGACAGGCACCCCGAAGTGCCGGCGCATTGAGAACAGAAGACAGCCTCCATGGCAGTGCCACTTGGGGCTCCAGTCTGCTCCTTCCACTGACGGCTAGCCTCCCTCAAAAAAATCTCACGTGCCACAGCCTGGCTGGAGCCCGGGCGGTCGGCCTCCCTCCCCCTGCAGGCCCGCGAGCCTGGGCCTTCCAGCAGTCCACTCCGGGCAGCTTTACCTGAAGCTAATGAATGTCAGCCACAACCTTGGCTGGCAGGCGCCTGGCATGTTGGAAAGGTCTGCAAATGGCCTGTGTTCAGGCTGTGTCCCTGACTGTGATCCCAGGGCATGGCCGGCCTGCCCTTGGCTGAGACAGGACATCTTCCCAGCATCTCTGGGAAAGGCCTCCAAAGTACTGGGGCTCCTGGAGCCTTGGCTGGAGTGATTGGGGCCTATCCTGGATTTTTGGGCTTCCTGCCATTTTACAGCCTGAGCATCCTGCTCTGAGAACTCCCAGGGGACCCCAGTTACACAGGTGAGCTGCTTCCGAGCTGCTGTCATTTATGTATCGAGAGCTGGGGACTGGAGAACTTGCTCCAGACGAAACCCGGAGCACCAGTGAGGTGCTGGCTGCACTCTCCCCACCGCAAACCCCCACCGTGGGCATGGGAACCCTCACCTTGAGCACTTTCTTGATGCCATTGATGGTGGAGGTGAGCAGGGAGTGCACCTTGAGATCGTCGTTGATGTAGTCGGCGTGCCTGATGCACATGTAGAGGATGTAGGCAGGAAGGCAGGGCACCGTGCCCGCCAGCGTCTGCGGCTTCAGGTCTAACAGCGACACACAGCACAGTCAGGCTGAGAGCAGATGCTTGGGCTGTAAGAATCTTGGTATGAAAACTTTTTAATATCTTTCTCAATGTGTTTAATATTCTCCTGTAGCCCACCTGAGAAGAGAGCTCTCATGAGGCACTGGTAAGGAGTAGGGGAGGGAGAATCTCCCCTGAAAATACGAATTCTTTCTGATGCTGACAATAGCCGCTTCAGAACCTATTGAAAAGCCCTAAGCTAAGAAGAACACCTTCCTAATTGGTCTGTAACGTTCAAGCAGACTCCTAATGCCTGGTCCTTCTAACATGCAGGGAGAGAGCCCACCCGTAGCTCCTGCTGGAATTAGCCGAGGTCACAGCCCTTGCCAAGACGGGGAGTTGGAGGCCTGAGACGGAGGCTCCCCCACCGCCCCTCTCTGCACCAGTGCTTCCTGGTGGGCACAGCCACTCAGCAGCGAGAGTTCCAGGGGTGAGCCCAGGAGAATCTGGCACGCTGTACAATCCCGAAGACAGAGCCGTATGCCAGGGGCCAGGCAGCTGCAGCAACCTCTAACATGTCATTTTGGACATCGGTTTGCAAACTACCTGGAGTATTTGCCCAGGTACTCTCAGAGCCAGCAGATAAAGCCGTCCCTCCTGCCCCATGCCCCAGCCACCTGACATGTGTCTCACCAGCCTCTCGACTACAAGTCAGGGACAGCAATTTCCCCATCCTCCTACATCTTCCAACTCCTGGTTTCTGCATCTGGCACCCTTTCCCTGCCAGGTGTGTTCTGGTAGGACTGGGAAAGGGTTTGGCTCCCCCGGGAACTACTGACTCTTACTCAGCCTCCTGATGCTTCCTGTCAAAGGCCCAGGAGGTGAGGGAAAAGCTGTCAAGACTGCTTTCCATTCCAAACTAAGCCGGGATAGGGAACACACCAGGCCTAGAGCCTGGTGAGTGGTGGCAGGAGCCTGGAGGAGGAAGAAGAGGAGGAAAGGGAAAATGCAGGTGAGAACAGGCCCCTAGCCCTGCCGCGCTCACTCTTTCCCTTCAACCCCCAACCTCTGCCCAGCCCAGAACTTCTGAGGCACCTCTAGCTTTGGAATGTCAGTGAGGCGGGGCCCTCTATCTGCAAGTGGGCCAGGGATTGGGAAGGGGCAACACATTCAAATCTGCCAGGGCTGTGATACAGCTCCATTTAGTACTTGGGTCACACTGTCCCTGCAAATACATCCTACCCTTCTAGTTACATGTGAACGACAGGCCATAACACTCTGAGTATGTGGTTAACACTTGGTATCTTATGGGCTCAAAGAAGGCTGCGAATTGACCCTTGACTCTAAGGTGCCAGTTACATTCTTCCAGAAAGATGTATTTCCAGCCCTGGTGTGATCTGCCAATTGTACAGGTTCCCCGTCTCACACCATGCCCACCTTCCTACTGGGTGCACCCCCTCCCTCCCCTTGACATGTGTCTCAACAGCTTCTCTCTCGGCTACAAGTGAGGGACAGCTATTCCCACCCTCCAGACTTCCCACCTAGAGCTTTTTGCCTCAGACAGGACGTACGTGCAGACTGCAGCCAGCTTGTCCTTGGAACGCATTTTGATTGCCTCTCTGGCTTGCTTGGTCTGCCCAGCTAACTGTGTGTCCGGGATCACAATCACGGCTCTAATTTCTCCCAGCTGGCCAGCTCTGGGTGCCTCAGAGATGGTCAGGAAAGGCTTGGCATTTCTTGGGACTTCTGGAGGGGAGGGGACGGATGCTGCACCCTGGCGGCTTAGCCAGAGGTAACCTTGTCTGGGCCCCCACGCAAGGACTGGTAGGCATGAGCACTGTCTGCTGGCATGGGCGGCCCTGTTTAACTCTGGACTCTGAATCTCAGTCACAGCAACCAAGGTTCCAGGTTCCTTCCTCGCAGCACGGGAACAAGGGTCACTTGTCCAAGGCGACTGATGTCACTAGATACACAACTCTAGAGGAAGTGAACCTTTATCCAAAGAACAAATTGCTCTGCTGCTAAAAGTACCCAAAGCCAAGAGCTGATGCAGCCTGCGAGGCCAAAGCCAAACCCCGCTCTTCCTGTGGCCCTCGGCGCGGGGCTCGGCCGAGGGGTAGCCCTGTGACTTCCACTGCTCTGGAATCATATCACGGGAACTCCGGCTGGGACTGCAAACACCCCTGCCAAAGCTACACCTCTTCACAATCCTCACATTTGAGAGGGGCTGTGCGCCACTAGCACTGTCCCCGTGGTGTCCTGCGCCGAGGTGGGCAGGGTGAGGCTCCAGTGGCAGGACGGAGGCCCAGCCCAGCAGACACGCTCTCCCCCACCCTCACCGACCCCCCGGCTCCGTGGGTGGCCGTGGCACTGGCCACCAGCAGGACGGGGCGGGGAGGGGTGGGAAAAGGGGGGGGTCTTGTACAACTGGCAAATCACACCAGGGCTGGTGGGGAAAGCGGCTGCCAAAGCCCTGTCAGCCCCAAGAGTGGTCTACACACAGGCCACCCTGGGAAGCCGCCAGAAACCTGCAGCCTGAGGCGGTGCAGGGAGGAGGGAGAGAGGGCAGGGATCGCGTGGGGGTGCGGGGTGGAGGCGGGGTCGTGACCTGTGACCAGGTTCCGGATGAGCAGGCCCTCGTCCTCCTTGTGGTACTGCAACATGCCCTGGAAGTCCTTCTCCTTGCGCTGGACCGTGACTTGCCTGTTGAGCTCGTGGCGCCTCCTCTCACTCTGGGCCAGTGCCTGGGCAGCTGGGCAGGAACGACAGGAGCATGAGTGCAGACCTCAGGCTGCGCCCCGGGCCAGGGATGTCTCGGTGGGTGGGGTCTACGGACCCAGTAGTCAGGGCTCCCGGAGCTCCCAGACTTGCGTGGTGTGTCCCTGAAGCCTGGGCCCCTCTCCGGGTGTGACCTGAGGAGCTCCACAGTGACGTCGGGTCCGCACGACAAGGGGAGGGCACTTGTGAAAAGGCATGGGCAGTTTTGGAGCAGAGCACACTGGGAAGGATGTGCTGGGAAGGCAGCGAGGAAGTACAACCACCCTGCAGGAGGCTCCCTGCCCCAGCCGCATGAAAAGGGGAGGCCGTCTCTGTGGGCAATGCCACCGGCCCTGGCCAGGCCCACCCACCCTACTCGGCGCTCTGCCAGTGAGCAGCTGCACGGCTGTCATTGACAGCAGCAGGACAACCCCTACGAGAAGCCAGGGCACCATGTGTGGTCTGTGGATAGTGGAGCCGGTGGTGACAGGGACCGTACAAGCAAACGTCCCTAGCTCCACAGGCAGGCCCAGGAGCGGAGACCTGGTAAATGCAGTCTTTGCAATGACGAAGGGCCACAGTCAAGGCTGTTTCTTTTGATGGTGAAGTTGGAATACAAAATCTTGGTCAACCTTCCCACAATCTCCCTCAGCCTGATGCTGGGGGAGAGGGCGGTGGCCCGTGTCCTGTGAGTGTCTGCATACAGGTGCTATCCTACACATGGGGATGGGTTTGAGGGAGCAGCCCTTCTAGTGAAGGAGAGGGGTTCACGCGGAAACGCACCACGATGCACCTCAGCATCGTGTGTGCCCAACTGTGTGTAACCCTGGGTGGTGACGTGGCCAGGCTGACTGACTGGTGGAGCTGCAGGACTTGAGGGCTGAGAGCGGGCAGCAGGGCTCTTCCAACCATGCCGATCACTGACCCGCCAGCCCCCATGTCGCATGAGGCTCCAGAGAAACGGAGGGAAGCAGGGCAAGCGTGCACCGAGAGGGGCACGAGCTCAGAGCACGCCAGTCTCAAGGGGGCTGGGTGAGTCGGCAGAGGAGCCGGCTGAGAACTGGGGTCTCATTCTTCAGCAGTGAGGGGGTGAGGGCATAGCACCTGGGGGGAGCATCTGAGGAGGGACAGTGTTTTCAGGACTGAGCAATGTGAATATAGTGTCTGGTTATTAAAAAGCAGCAACCTGAGTGACTGGAAGAATGAAAACTCGAGGAAAAGAAAGGAGAAATCCAAAGACGGCAGGGGGTGGGGGCACACGTGGAGAGTATGGGGAGATGTGGCCCAAGGGGAACCTGATAAGACACCTGCCCCTCGAGTCTCATCCAGAGCAGCATGGACATGAGTGTGTGAGTAAACAGGACACAGCACCTGAGATGGGAGCCCAAAAGGCATGTGGTGTCTGGACAGAGGACAGGACTTGAGCCCGGGGGACACTGCTCTGAAACTGAGGGGGAAGGGGTGCTGGGGGGTGCCCGGGCAGTGTCAGAGGGGAGGAGTACAGACGTGGTGAGGGGACTGGATGGTGATGGGAGGCTGGGGGAGTCTAGCCAGTGAGGGGAGACCTGGGCAGTGGGAGTGGGGTGAAATTCAGGTCAGGGCAGGTGGTGGTGAGACCGAGAGTTCCTAGAATGGTGGCACATGCAGAGGGTGAAGAGTGACACCATTAGGCTTGCAGCTGCAAGTCAGGGAGAGAACATTCTACATGTTTTTGGAAGAGTGACTTACCTTTGATCTCTCTGGGCCAGATTCCAGCTGGGAAGCTTAGCCACAGAACTGAGCTCCTTCAGTGTAGGGATGAATGAGTACCCACAGAACAGACTGAGGCCCCACGCTCTGTCCCACCAAAAATCTTGTCCTCCTGCGTTAAGATCTGTGGGGGCAGCACCATGGGGTTGCTATCTCGGTGGCTCCCCTCCAGACCTGATGAGTCTGAGCGAGCACCCAGCCCCTGCTCCAAGCGAGCTCTCCTCCAGACTGGCAAACCCGGAGCTGGGGGTCTGGAGGGCGCTGCCAGTGAGTCCTGGGACGGCCTTGAGGTGGGGGTAGGAGGCTCTGAAAGGCAGGCAGCCGTTCACTTCCCTCAGGTGTGGTTGAGCACACCTGTGCTGACACACACACACACACACACACACACACACACACACACACACACACACCCCACCCCCACCTTACCTTCCAGGTCCTGGACTTTCTTCATGTAAATCTTCAATTGTTTTTTAAGCTTCCGCTCATTCTTTTCCAACTTTTCTACCAGTTCTTTCAGGTCCTGAAAGCAGAAGCAGCAGTGTGAGGAGAGACCTGACCCCACCCAGAGGCGGCCACTTGCCACTGCCCTATCTGGACCCAGAGAGCAGAGAGGGTCAGAGTTCATCTAACAAGACAGGCCGGCTCCTCCTGGCTCGGGCTGCCTGGGGCTCGCTCCGGTGAACCCCAATGGTCTCTGGAACTCCGTGGCTGTGGCTGCCCCATCCCCACCCAGCAAGTGTGGCCCCAGGGACCCGGAACGGCATAACATCCCGCTTTAGCTGGGCAGTGGCCCCTGGCGGCCGGGAGGAAGGCGCTCATCACCAGTGCAGTCTCGGTGAGAACGAGTGATGTGGGAAACAGGCAAACCTGCCATGTGGAAGCTCAGGGATATGTGGGTGACAGCTTTTATGGGTGGGCTGCAGACAAACATCGGCCCTACCCCAGGGCTGCGGCCGAGAGACACTACAAACCTAGTTAGAGGCGTCAAGAACGTCAGTTACTGCTCGTAATGGAATACTAACATTTTCTTAGAAGTCTTCAAATTGAGAGGCACCTAAAAACCCTGCCCCGATGACAGGGCGGCAGCAGGAGTCCCACGCAGCCATGGCCTCTAGCGCACTCGGAGGTCCTCAGAAACGCGACTGAGGCGTCTCAAGACATGTAGGTGGAATTCTTGGGGGCTCAGAGGTCACTTCGGGACCCTGGGTTCTACTCGCACGCCATCCCGCCCTCGGCGTCTCTCCGGAGCTGTGCCCCAGCGCTGCGGGTTTCTGCATGTGCGGCCACCCCAGCGCTCCCAGGTGTCGCGATCCCTCGCCACGTCCAGGAGCACTGACCCCTCAGCTAGGACTCTTTTGCAAATGGTGAACCAATGCATGGCCAAGCATGGAGGGTGGCCAGTCCAGTGAAAAAGCCCGGCTGCTCCAGACCAGAGTCAGGACAGGGATTCCGAATGGCAACTGCCTCCCGCTCCGATCCTCTCTGTGGTGTCACCCAAACAAAAGACAAAGATGTGCCCATCTCTTCTCCCGTCGTCTGAAAACTCTTCACTACGTGCGGCGAGGTCAGACAGTAAGTGTTCAATATCTATTGCAGCTAGTGAAATACCAGAGGCGTCACCAAGATGACATCTGCTAGGAAGGCCTTGGCTCCGACGGCCTTCTGGAAAAGAGCCCAGGAAATACAGCAGTCCCCTGGCCCACGGGGCGAGTGGGGGGCGGAGAGCGGCCTTCTGACTGACCCACGTGGTCTTCCGGCTCCCCCTCCAACCCCTCGAATCCTGGAACACCAAGTCTTTCTCCCCTCAATGGTACAGAGCAGGGTTCCCAGGGCTGCACAGGCCTCGCCCTCTCTGCCAAGGTCAGGGCCTCGCCAGCCGGCACATGGACACAAATGCTTGCTCAGCTGGGGAACAGAAACCAGAGGCTGCAGCCCGGCTGGCTCTGCTATGGGCTCGACCCACCTGGACAAACCAGGCGGGCCAAACTCTAGAAGGACTGCTCGTCACCATCCTTGCCTGTCCAGCACCCAGTCCCTGCCCTGGCTGTCTGGGTGAGCCGACAAGGCTCCTCTATGGAGCACAGATCTCCTGGGAAGGAGGCCAAGCACCATGCCACTTGGCCAACACTCATGTCTCTTTCTTACCATGAGCCACACGTGACAGTGACATACGACAGAAAGGGAGAGAAATGGAGGGAGGGTAGATTACCTTATGCATGTCCTGTTCAGGGACCTGTGTCCAGGCCCCTCGTCCCCCTTGGGAGGGGGTGCACTGGCTGCCACACAGTGTCACCTGGTGAGAGGGGACACACTCCTGGAGGGGAACCCTGCTGCTCCCCAAGGCACACCAGCTCCAGAAGGACACCGGCCCTTTCTGTCCAAGCCCGTGTCCCTGACCCACTTGTCTGCATGACTGGATCCCTTCATGCTCTTCCTCGGCTCCAGCCTCCCCTCCTCTCATATGTCTCCCCTCCCCTCTTCCTGCCATACAGAAGTCCCCCCTTATGTGTGGCTTTGCCTTCCACAATTTCAGTTAGCTGCAGTCAACTGAGGTCTGAAAATAACATGGTAAGATCAAAATAATAGCAAATTAAGGCATTTGAGAAAGACCACATTCACGTGATCTTTATTACTGTGCATTGCTATGATTGTTCCTTATTAGTTACTATTACTGTGTCTGCTCTAGAAACTGTCACAGGACGTACCCACAGGAAGAAACAGTGTACACTGGGGCTCAGTACTAGCCAGTCTCCAGCAGCCACTGGGGACCGTGGGATGTCTCCCCAGGGATAGGGGGCTACCGTATTTTTAACCCCATGTAGAATCCTGTTTTCAAAAACACTACCTTCTTTCTCTTCAGCATGTCTCACCTCCCTCATCTGGCCTTGCACATCCTCTGAGGACAGACCGTCTCCATTTCTCCAGCACCTGCCAGGGCTCCTTGGGGACTGTCTGTAAGGATGGCCACCAAGAGGCGGCGTCTCCCCATGACATCCAGCCCAGCCCTATGGTGGCTTTGCTCACTAGAACATGGCAGAATGGGCGAGGTTCCGAGGCTCCCAGCTCTGCTCTCTCCTCCTGGAAGCTGGCGCCACACAGGCACTAATGAAGGCGTGTGGGATGACAAGAGTGTTTGGAGAAAGGCCACATGGACGGGAACTGCAGGCCAGCCCCTGGGAAAGCTGTCCCCACTGAGCTCGCCTGGAACCCTGGCCCACACATGGGGGTGGCTGTTTTCAGCTAAGTTTGGGGAGGTTGGTTCTCCTGAGGAAACTCCTCAAATCCTGACTGATCAGCGGTCCCTAGATTCTCTGCTCCTGCTGCAGGGCCAAAGACACGAACCCTGTCCATCGGGCCCATGTTCTTCGGGAGCAGGGCTTCCCAGAGCCGGGGGCCCCGGCAGGGCTACTCACCAGGTTCTCACTGGTCAGCCGGGATATCTCCTGCTGGACGCCGAACTCCAGCTGGGCCTCCGGGGAGAGCAGCAGCGCCTGGGAGAAGGCCTGCTGCTGCTTGTCCAGCTCCTCCTTCAGCGCCTCTACCTGGGTCCTGAGGCGCTCCGCCGCCTCCTCATGCTCACGGCTCTGGGCCTGCAGCTGAGCCTCCAGCAACCTGAGCAGGGAGAGGGCAGGTGACGCGGGGATGGGGACAGTGCCCCACGGTGAGGGGCCACAGACAAGCGACGGGAGCAGCGACACAGCAGGGCAGCAGCAAGTGCAGGAACCCAATGGGACAGACACGGAGGGGAAGCTTGGCGGGGCCCATCTGGAAGCGGGCCAGCCTGTCGGTTTCCATGATGGGGACCGGAGTCGAGCACTCGCTCTGGGCTCGGGCGTTTTCTTGACCCCCCATTGCCATCTCCTCATTCCTGAGTGCGGTCTGTGGGTGTGGGAGGGAAAGACTGTTTCCATGTCAAAACGTCATCAGCAGAAATAAGTTTCTTCTAGCACATTTTAAATAAAAGCATCCTTGTCTGCTCCAAAGCTCTCAGAACCTCCTCGGCGAGCCCTAGGATTATGAAAACTCTGAGCTGTGCTGGTTGCCCATTTCCCCAGTAGTGGATTCCACAAAAGCTCTGGAAAGGCACCCTGTGCGTCCTTTCTTATTTGTTTTGGCCTTTATCGCTCTACTGCATCTCCAGCCCTGACAATGATTCCCCAGGCAAAACAGGAACTAAAGCCCTTTGCAAGTGATCTGGAGGTTTCAGATCTGTCGCAGCAGAGACACCTACATGAGATTCGGAGCAGGCGGGGACGGCCTCCGAGTCTCAGCTACCAGGCGATGCTGGACAGGCACCTGCTCCCTGATGATAAAAGGCCAGAACTGCCGAGGTTCTTAAGCAGCCTTTCCTTCTGGAAGTTAAATGTCTTCTTGGACTTAGTTAGTTGGACGAACTTTCTGATTCAGGATAGTACACATCGCAGGGAAGGAAGCAGAGAAAGGAAGGAGACGTGCAGGCTAAAAGGTACCTGACCTGGTTCACATGGTAGAAAAGGCACCTTGGTCTCTTCCTAGGACACCGATAAGGACTGTGACCAGAGGTAGGCGCTGTTAGGCTTCTGGCTGCCCAGAGTCAGGGCAGACCTGACCATGAGTTTGCCGTTCTGCTGATATTCGCCACCAGAGGAGGTGAGAGCAGGGACTAGATGGTACACTCGGATGGAAGAGGCCATTTTCCGTGGCCCTCAGTGCCTTAGCAGCACTGGGCAGAGGGCGGCAGTGGCTTTGGAACCGAGTTGCAAGAGTGAATGAAGACCCAGGAATGACAGGGTCGCTCACTCACCACTGGCAGCGTACCAACAGTCTTAATAGGGCAGGCAATAGTTTGGTCATTAAATCAGCATTCATCACAATATTGAGATGACATCTGATCTTGGCTAGAATATGTCCCAAGTAATCAGCAGTGAGCAAGACACTTAAACACCTGGATCCGATGGGCTTCCTCCCTGGGACCACCTGAGTTTGTGCTGTGAGCGCACATCTTTCTTCATCTCCACATAGACTGGACTTAGGTGACTTAACCCTGAGTTGTGCCAGCTCCAAGGATGCCAGCCCGAGCAGCAGGCCACCACCTCATCTTGCAGGTGAGAGAAGTGAAACGGAGAGGTTTGAGGCCAGTCAGCAGCAGAGCTGGTTCTAGACGCCAGCCGTCCTGGCTCAGAGGTCGGGGCCTCCCGTCTGCGTTACTGGTGCCTCGACGGCTCATGCGTTCGGCCATGTCCAGTCTGCTGACGGCCAGCCACGCGGGTTCACTGGTCTACACATGGGGCCACCTCCAATGATACCAACTTCCAGAGGGACCGTCTGTCTTTGTGACTAGTGCCACATCTACTATTACAGAGGCTATTAATGTCTACTCTGTGCTGACAACGTGCCATGCATGGGCGCAGTGTTTCCTGTGTTAACTCTGACCCTTACAATGACCCAGTGAGGCAGGTCCTATTCTGATTCCCATCCTACTAGCAATGTAGCTGATATGGAGGTGACCTTGCTCACAGGTGTGAGGCCGCATTTGGATCCAGAGCCAGGAGACAGACACACAGCCTTGCAAACAAGCTGAGCCTGACTTTCTTTTGTCAAGAAAAGACTGTCATTAGTGGCAGCACTCTGGGAACCTGGCTGAGCCGGGGTTTCCTCTTTGAGGGAATGAGCCTGACGGCCACTGCTCCACCCACTGTGGGGAGGCTGATGGGGAAGCCCTGACACAGCACACACTGGCCACAAACGTGTGACATGACCCTTGTGTTGGGTCATTTCCATGCGTGTCTGACCTCCCTCTAAACTGCTCACCTGTGGCTAAAGGTCCCAGGTTATGGAGTCAGACTCATATCAAATGGAAGCAGGCCATCCATGTACGCGGCACATTCCTCACATCACCGAGCTCATGTCCTGACCCCATGGTGGTCCCACTGAGCCACACAAAGTGTCATCACCTCCACCCAACGAGCCGCCTCCCCACAGCCTGGACACAGTGCCAGACGAGGTCCCCAGAGGTCTGGCCAGCTTCCTGTGAATGGCACCCGGCCCTGGCGTCCACTCGAGCTGAGAAACTATCAAGCGCAGACACGAGCAGGCAGGACATACAGGCAGACAGGGAGAGGCAGCCATTGACCTGGCAACTTGCTTTAGGCCTTGGTAGGCCAAGCCGAGTTCTCCATCTTCATTCAAATATCCCCAGTCCTCAGTCTTGCTAGAAATAAAGGGCAAAAGAACAGAGCGTCCAGTGCAGAGGAAAGAGGGAGCAGACAGCCTGTTACCGGAGGCGGCGCCAGGGGAGGTTCAGAAGGAAAGAAGGGGCTACAGTGCCCCCTGCTGCCTGCCCTCCTCTCTGGCGGCTGCGCTGCCTGCAAACATGCCTCCTGAGGGACCGGGCTCCACTCACTGTCTTGAAGTGGCTGCTGTGCTCTGGCTGGGACTCACCGAACCCAGCGCTGCCCAGAGCTTGGGGTTCTGCTGGCTGCGGGCTCACACACTCTTCCCTCCACGGGAGGGATTCAGAAAAGGTAAGGGGGCTGGGAGAGAGGCGACCACCGGGAGGGAGGGGAGGACCCACATGTGGCCCACTGTGCAGGTGCTGAGGGTGGCTACCCCCCTTCCCAGGAGGCCCAACAGGCCTGAGCCGTGAGCTCAGGCTGGCCAGGAAAGGCAGGGCAGGACCTGACCACTCAGGTGGGAGCAGGAGCCCTCTGGGAGCCCAGGCCCCACCTGGAACCAGTCTGGGCACAGAGACTGGTAGTCCTGGAGCCTTGGGACAATGCATCTCGCACCTCGGGGACATTAGCTCAGTGAGGACAAAGAATAAGAGGACAGCTTTGTGTGCTCGTCCATACGCATATCCTTTCTCATCACTTCTAAGGGCACAAAATACTCAGTGGTCTTAACTCCAGCACTCGCTGCCATCTTGCATAGAAAAGGAGCTAATAAAAACAGGGCTGGCGCCCCAGTGGAACAGCGGCTAGACCAATCGCCTCTGAAGGAACACAGCCACACACCCCCAGCTGTGAGTCCCAGGTTATGGGGAAACGAACAAACCAAACACCCCGGGGCAAGCAGGATGAAGACAGCACTCTCGCCTCAGCCGTGGGACTGACTTGACAGCCAGGTGGCCTCTGGTGACCCAATATCTGCCCTGGAGCCAGTGCACTTTCTGCTCCTCCATCCATGCGTTTCCCAAGGAGGGTTACCCCACTCCTGCAGTTCCTGAGGACTGACACCCCGAGTCTGCCACTCACCCTGGGGGTGCTGGTGTGTCACTAAGCAGGCAGTGAGAGGTTTCCCCTAATCTCTACGCAGAATTCTGCCAGGATGATGGACAAAGAGAGAATAGTGCAGCCCAGATACCCTCCAGTCAGGCACAGGAGTAAAACCCAGCCAGCCAGCTGCAGGTCGGACCCAGGTCGGACCCAGGTCGGACCCAGCTCCCGGTGACAGACCCCGATGGGCACAGGAGGGCCTCCTTCCCTCCACGCCAACCTGAGGCAAAGACAGACGGAGCACCACCTGGTGGCACGAGAAGGAAACCCCAAAGGCACACGGGACACTCAAAAAATGTTTGATGCCAATAAATCAACAAATATCCACAGAGAACGTCCTGTGGATATGCCACTGTGAGATCACAGACACAAGGTAAGCAGCGGGAGGGGAGGCGTCTCGGCTGCGGGCGGCAGTGCCTAGGGACCTGGTCACAGAGCAGGAGGGTGGCTGCGGGCCTGCTCCCTCCCGTGCCAGGAGAAAGTGCCAGGAGAAAGAGCTTGCGGAGCACACCAGAGCTTTCTTCTAGATCTCCAACCACAACTTTATTCCCAGGAAATGTCATGGGGCGGGTGCAGGGCCCCCTGCTGTGTGAAAGCAGTTGCCTATGAATGTTTTCTGAAGACGAAATGGCCTGGAGGAGAGCATCGAGTACCATTCATTTACGTGAAACACTTTGTGAGCATTCCTGACCCCCAAAGTAACCTGATCATAGCAAATGACACACCAGACCTCTTGTGGCTAATGAAAACAGCTCCATGTAGGTCTTTTGCAAAAATGAAGGGACCAAAAGTCAACTTCGGAAAAGTGGGGGATACCCGTATTACATTTCCTTTGTGGAGATGGTAAAGACTGCCACCCAACAGCCCATTCTCTGTCCCCGGGGCTGAGGACCTGCCTCCCTGTGGACAGAGACGGACCAGGTTCCTGCCAGCTCACAGACTGTGGTTCTTATCTCTACAGGGTCAGCAGCTGAGGGCCAGCTGTCAAATCCAAGCCTGCACTAAGGGGGTCTGCACTCCTCACCCTGGTTAAATGAGGTCTCTACCATCCTGGAGGGCCTCCTAGGGGTGAGTAATCACCCAGGTTTGCCTGCCCACCCCAAGTGGTGAGAAATCTGCTCTGTGTGTTAAGGCCTCCTTTTGTGTCTTGGGACCTGCAGGTGGAGAAAGGCTACGAGGTTTCCGGAAACGCAAGGAAGGCCCAATAGTGCATCTAAATAAAGTCTTGCACTAAGTCCTAGTGACTGAGCAAGGCTGGTGTGCAAATGGCTGGTGGCCAGAGGGCAGCACTGTTTCCAGAGCCAGAACCGAGCCCTGGCCACACTCTTGCCAAGCACTGCGGCCTTGACTACAGGCCTAGAGGAGAGGCCAGCCTGGGAGCATGGGGACCTCTGGTGTCCCAATCCACGTCCCATGTCTCACAGACAAGCCCTGAGAGTCAGCCTCCACAGGTCTGAAAAATCAGTGCTCTAAAACCCAGCTCTGGGTGTGCCCTGGCAGAGCAGTGGTTGGGTCAGCTGCTTCTGAAGTAGTGCAATCCACATACATCCCAAGGATTCCTGGGTTCGGAGGGACTAACCACTGTAAACAACTAAAACCCAGCTCTGGCTGCAGCTGCCTATCTCTGGTGCAGGCCCTCTTAGAACGATAAATGATGCTAGTTTCTCCAAGTTCTCAGGATGTAAAAATGGGAGAGTTTTGGAAGCAGAAATGGCTCTTCGCAGAGGAAGTCTTCAATATACTGACATCTCTCCCCAAATTTGAAAATAAGGACAATGTCATAAAGGTCAAAACAGGACTCTATAACTTGGGGACCACGGGTTCTTAGCAGGCCTGGGGCTGGTTGCACAAATCCAGGGCATTTTATACTCACTCCGGAAATCCAAAATTCAACATAGGAGTAGAAATTTTTCTAGGGAGAAGACAGATTCCCCACCCCTATCACTCATGCACAATACAAGGTGGTTTAACCACAACACTCAGTTCCTGGAAAACACGAGGGGAAACGCGACTCTTCAAAGAGCCTGGTCCTTGGGGTGGCCCTGCTGTAAAGGGCGCCATCTAGCGGGCTCCAGGGAATTGTTCCACGTCCTCCTGCCCCAACAGCCACATCCGGCCTCCCCCTTGGCTGTGATTCACCAACGGCAAGCCCAAACCCATGTGGGGCAGCCACTGGATATGCCTGCTTCCCCTCCCCTGGCTCCTTCTGTACTTAATTCAGTTTTGCAGGCTACTAGCTCCCTATTGTATCAGGCTTGCTGGGAATGGAATTATTTTAAGGTATAAGAAAAGCTATTTTTATTTTATCACCATCGCTATTACTGATGTAAAGGAAGACAAATCCAGGGTATTAAGCAGCCCCTGGGAAAATCTATACTTGGGACCGGATCCCTGACAATCATTTGGAGGAATGAAAAGAGAGCTGATAACAATGATGGTTCGGTGATTAGAAAGATATGCTCCAAGCAGGCCTGCTTCCTTCTTTCTTAAAAAAAAAAATTAATACGACCTATGCTTTTTCCCCTGATTCACCTCATTTCTTATCTCCACTGAAGATAATTTAAAATGACCACATCTTGCCTCCACTTTTTAGCACTGAGAGAATCATCTTCACTTTCTCCTCTCCCTCCTTCTGGGGGAAAATGTATCTCTCTTGAAATAAATGTATGTTCCTCTTGGGGAACTTTTGAATACGGAAGCAGCCCAGCCTGGGAGTCAGGTTTTGGGATTCTAGCTTGACTTCATTTCACACCAACTGTGCACCTGAGCAGCTCAGTCCTCTGGGCCTGTTTCCTCATCTGCACAAAGGGGCAGGATCAGAAGGTCTGGACAGGGGCCTGAGTCATGCTGAGTCTGGCACCCTCACCTTGCACACTTGCGCCCCCTACAGGCATTTCCTGGAAGCACCTGCTGCAATGTTAAACAAATGCTTTGCGGAGTGTCTAGTGAATTTCATGCCTTGAGGTCAGAGGAAACGGAAGCCAGGGAAGGGGCCAGCTCTGTTTTCACAAGTGTCTCCACAGGTGGATGAAGGCAGTAACGGCAATGACAATGCTAATATGCTGAGTGCCTATCACTTGCAGGCACTGCCCCAAGTGCTCTGTGAAGACCAGCTCACATCATCTTCCCAAGTGAGGTCTGCGGCAATGAGGGTCCCTGAGTCACAGAAGAGGAAACTGAGGCACTAAGGATTATGAAATAGTAAGCAAATGAACTCCAGAGCCCATATTCTCAGATGCTCTGCACACTGCACCTTTGGGTCTCTGTTCCATTTTATATCCCGGGACCCTGCTGCCTCCCTCAGTCTCTTTTGCCTTAAACCTGGCACTGAAGAGCAGTCAGTTAACCAAAATCCAGGGAAATCTCACATTAAACCAATCCAGTAAGAGCAAAATTCTCCCATCCAATCGAGCTGCCTGGCCAGATGGGGCCCATTACATGTGGTGCCCCACAGCTGCTAGAAGAGGTGGAATTACAGCAAACAGCGGGAACAGGCCCATCCGAAAGGTCCCTTGGGTCCCATCTCACTCAATGAGAGAAGCCAGTCAACCTGTCGCCTTCCTCCGCCTCCCAGCAAGCCTCCCAGGAGACTGCAGAGGCTCTGGGTCTTGATGCTCTAAGTGTTGTGGGGTCTTGTGAAGCCTACGTAGGCTTCCTAAGGGCACGGGACTGATGGGGTCTTCTCCTTCTCTCTGACCTCCTGGAACAGAGAAGACCCTGATGCCTCCCACATCAGGGTGACATGGCTCTTGCCAGGCTTCCTCTGGGGCAGGCCGGCCGGGAGGGCTTACCTGTTTGTCTGACAGACCCCATGGTAGGCCTCGATGGCGTCTTCCTGATCCACATGCTTTTCACTGTTAGGCCAACTTGTTCTGGCATTGATGTTTGGCTCCTGGAAGGTGCAGATTGTAAAATAAATGACTCTAGCTATACAAACAATTGCCACAGACAGGCTTCTATAGAGCTGGACTCCAAGTCTTTAGGAGAAGACAAAGGCCCAGGAAAACAACTGCAAGGATGTGATTTTCAAAGGTTATGGTAGAAGTGGCTGGGATGGCCTGGCTATGACAGTCACTAAGTGTGACATGTATGTGTACGTGTGGGGGGAAGATGGTGAGTGTCCCCAGAGCAGAAGCACCCCAAATCCAGAGGCTATGATTAAAGCATGCTTCGATTTTGAATCCTCATGTTCATGACTGCCTACCCGCCCCAACCTAGGTCGCTCAGGGCCTGAGCCCAGAGGTGAAAATATTAGGAAAATGCCAAACTGGGCTTGCAACCTTGGGAAGGTTAAACCATAGAGGGTAAGTCTTGAGATGAAAGTGAAGTCAAGCTAATGCTGGTCTCTCATTCTGGGCCTTGTTCCTTTGGAGCATGTTCCTGCTGAATAACTTCAAAAGATCATAGAAACTTCCAGCAAAGCTTCCCACAGAAGGTCATGCTGAGACCTTCAGAGGAGACCCTAAAGCAAAAGACTGTTTTTTGGGTTTTATTTTTTGTTTAAGACCCTTATGGGTAAATATATGTAAGAAAAATATCAAATCTGTTCCCACAAGAGTCACGCCCAACAAGCCCACCAGTGGCTGCCATCTTGATACCGAGCTCTGGCCGGCCAGCCGGCGCTGGTCAGCACTGACGATCTGCGTCCTCAGGATAAGAACCTCCTCCTTGCGGACCTCCAGCTCCTCGCTGGCCACTCTGAGTTGGTTCAGTAAGAGGCTGTAGCTGCCTGGGGAGCTATGGGGGGTGGTGTCCTCTGCGGCCTGAGCAACGACGGCTTTCCTCAGCTCATTCAGGTCATTCTTCAGCTTCTTGTTCTCAGACTCCAGTTCTTGCCTCTGGAAGACAGTTCAAGCCACACACCCTGTTATCCCCTAGATCCAGGGCCCCTCCTTCCCGTCTTCCATTAGCCTGCTCTGTCATCTTGGGAACCGAAGAGTAACCTTCCCATTTTAACAATGGTCAGTTCTGACTGGCATCAGCAAGGCATCAAGGCTGGGACCTGGATTTGAACCCACCACTCTAAGTTAGTGTTGTGATTCGATAGTGTTCACAGTTTAAACATCTTTGCCTATGGAACCCTTCCTCATGGAAATGCAGGCTAAGGCTGAGGACAGCGTGAAACGGGCACTGTGAGCACAGAGGCTGAGCCAGGACTGGCGCCCAGGACCCCTGACCTCTGGCCCAGGCTCCTTCCCTCTGCTTCATCCTACGCATGAGCATTTCTGGAGACTGAAAACCATGGAGATGGTGATTCTGCAGAAATGAGGGAGGTCCTGGGGGAAGAGGATTGTCACTGCTGGGGAGCAAAAATCTGTCATTCCCTAAATATGTCCTTTCTGGTTTCACAAAAGGGGGTTCTGAGGACTGGGTGGGGGTTGTCATTTTGAAAGACATTTATGTTTAAGGGAAAAATCTTTGTAAGTGCGTCTCGTTCACCAGGCCAGGAAGACCTCATCTGCAAAATGTCCGTGAAGGAAGGAGAACCTTGGTTTGTACAAACACCCGATTTCCATTTACTGTGCGTTCTGACCCCAGGGGCTGCCCTTCTGACCCCAGGAGCAGCCCTTCCTCTCAGCCTCTCCCAGCTGCCCCCTTCCTGTGACAGCATGAAGGCCGCTAGACTAGAAACTGAGGCCATGTGGGGTGCTACTCAGTGTCACTGGCTTTCTCCCAAGGTTCACTCGCAGGAGGTATACTTTCCATTATGAAACTTTTATTTTTCCCTTGTTAATAAGTCTAAGGATTATTTAATTATTTGCTAGCCTAGAAGTGCCCAGAGGGGCACAGGAAGCACCCCTTGCACCCCGACATTATCAAATGATTACTGACCTCATGGAACCCAGGGCATGTCTATTACATTCAGGGGCTGAGGGTCCCTCGGTGCCTGGGTGAGTTTCCTTCCTCTGGGAGAATGGCACCCCCAGGAGAGCAGCACTGCATGGCTGCGGAGCCCTGTGATCCTCATCCTGGCCTGGGGGACACTGTGCAGCCCAGAACCTTAACTTTCTCAGGTGTGGCTCAAGGGAGCATGACCAGGTGGCTGCTAATGCTTCCCCGGGCCCTGAAAAGGGTGTGGTTTCACCAGAGACAATGAGGGGAGACCAGGGATTGCAAGACCAGCACCCCGGATTGTGGGCTTTCAGATGAGGTCCTAGAGGTTGCTCTCCGAGCCTGGGCCTGCTCCAGGCAGTGAGATGCAGCCTTTAGGGAGGGGCATCTTGTCTTGCTCGCAAGGCCGCCACAGTGGAGAGGAGTTCCTGAGCCGAATTCAAGGAGCCCTGAAGATAGGACCTCGCTGACAGACTAGACCAGGGCCCCAGAGCTGAGGTGGCAACTGAACCCGGGAAGCAGGGTATGATGAAGCAGACTTCTGAGTCGGCAGGGCCAGCCCCTCTCTCCAGTCTAAAACCAAGGGCCGACTGATGTCTAGCAGCCTCACAAGTTCACGGCTCCTTTTGTTCTCTGGGCTGAGTTTCCCGCAGGAAGGGCAGAGGCAGACCCCATACCACAGGCACTTAATCACATCTGGAGACCCCCTGGCCCTGGGAGGGTTTCACATCTTTGAAATATCGAGCGAAGAAAACAAGCCTCCTCCATAATTGAGGAACGCCACCTTACACCGCACCCTCTTCTGCCTCAGCGATGCTCTGGGGCGCAGGGTCCTAGGCACAACTCGGCTGCTCTCCTGGGTGATGCAGGTGCTCCTAGAGTGATCTGTGGCCTGGACTGCCCTGCAGACTGGAGACATTCCCAATTCCCAAGACTCTGGGAACGGGAGTGGGAGCTCACCAGTGTCCCTTCCTCTTCATTCCTCCCTGCCACGGGATAGTCCTGCCAGCTTCCAGCTGCCACCTCCAACCCGGCCAGTGCCAGAGCACTGGAGAGCCCTGGACCTCACACCTCTCCATGCAAGACTCCATTCTTTCTCAGGAGTCTTTCTATTGCAACTTTAACTGAAACTACATCAGGCAGGTGAGACACGTGACACCATAAGAAATGCATATTTGTCTTTGACTTAAAGGCTTTGGGGTTCTGATGGGGTGAGAGGAGCATCTTTGCTTCTTCCTAATGAGCCCTTTCAGGGACCCCCTCCCTCTTGGAGGATGGGGGTCTGGCTGTCAAAAGCAGACTGGGGATCGAGCTGATCACCAATGGCTGGTGATTTAATCAATCCTGTAATACCTGTGGAATGCAACCTTCCTGAAACTCCTGATCTATGAGGTCAGAGAGCTCCAAGGTGCTGGTATCCCTGCCCCTATGCCTGTCCTGGTGCCTCTTCCACCTGACTGTTCTCAGGCTGTGTCTTTGTAAGAAAACTATGAGAGTAAGTCAAGGATGCTCCTGAGTTCTGTGAACTGCTCTCACACACTGTAGGATTTGAGAAGGGGTTAGTGGGAACTGATTTTAGTGAAACCAGACAGACATGTCTTAACCTGGGGAACCGCTACTGGTGACTGGCATCTGAAGTGGGGGCAGTCTCATGGGATTGAGCCCCTACCTGGGGGATGAGTGCTAACTGGGCTAGTTTGTGCCAAAATTGAATTAAATTGCGGGACACCCACTTGGTGTCTGCAGAGAACTGGACAACTGTTTATGTGAAAACCCACAAAATCTGTGTCAGAAGTGTTGTAAGGGAAGGTAGGCTTCTATGAGCCTGTGGGATAGTTCCTTGTAGTAAGCACGCCATTCCCTCCACCGAGAGATGAGGAAACGAAAGTGTGAAAGGAAACTTGTGTGCTTAGGGCACCAGTTATGAGCAGAGCGGAGCTTAGGGCCAGATGTCACGACGGCCAGCTTATCCTCTGTCCTGTGTGGCTGAGAGCTTAAGGGAGCTCCTTTCCAAAGATCTTACCTTCAGACTATTGTAGGCTAGATCTGCTTCTTGGTCCGGATCTGCGGCATTCTTTGGCTGTTCCACCTGCACGGCAGAAGAGGTAGACAGGCGACTATGAGGCAGAAGTCCAGAGACATCTTCCAGCCATGGTCCAGCGGGCCCGGGCTGCCCGGTAACTCCCACCCTCTATCGCCCACCTCCTGCCCACCTTCAAAACACAGCTCACCATGCAGGCCCCCAAGAAGTTCTCTACAAAGGGCTCCCTCTGCCTGCCTGACCCCTCTGTGACTTCCTCCACATGATCCCCACAGGCGGCTGCACGATTATGTTGGTTTGAAAAAGTACAGCACTGTGCTTGGGGTTGAACTGTGTTCTCCCACAAGATACACTGACATCTGCACCCCCAGTACCTGTGAGTATAATCTGATTTGGAAACAAGGACTTTGCAGATGCAGTCACGTTACCACGAGGTCATTAGGATGGGCCGGAATCCAGTATGATGACAAGTATGCTTATTAGGTGACACGCCCAGGGAAGAAGGTCATTTGGAGCCAGAGGCAGAGACTAGAGTTATGTGGCTGCCGGTCGAGGTAGCTAAGGACTGCCAGCAACACCAGAAGGTCAAGAGCAGAGCAAAGGCCAAAAGCCTTTAAGAAAGCGTGGGCCTACTGACCCCTTGGGTTTTGACTCGGCCACCAGAACTGTAAGAGAATATTTGCTGCTGTTTTAAGCCATTCAACTTGTGATGCTTTGTCATGGCGGCCCTAGGAATTAACACTGCAAAACTTGAGTACCTACTAATGAGGTTACTAATATGTAATCATCATGTACTGATGGATGAGGTTAATGGTCTACTCTTAATTTCATCTGGGATGTTGTGTGTGCACATGCGTATTCTGTCTTCACAACAAAATCGCTTTAAGCACGTTGTGTAGAAGCCTGCTTCCTTCAAGTCCCTCTTCAGCAGGTACCAGGGCAGCCAGCCAGCTCAGAGGCTCAGCACGGCTGTCTGACACCAGACTCAGAAGCCAGTGGAGTGGATGGCCATGTGGGAAGAGCAGCCCACTAGGACTCAACTGAGCCAGTGGATCCCATAGTTACTGGGCAGCTGGTTCATCTTGAATTGTCCAGTGAGAAGGGCTGAAACACCTCTGTGGATGGTTAAATGCTTGTGTGATGCAGGTCACACAATGACTGAGTAAGATGGGTATTGGAGCGAGCACCTGACAGAGGGCATAATCACATCACCTATGGTTCCAGCAACCATCCGTCTGAGGTAAGGCACCACTGGCCATGGGGGTCAGGGGCACCCCAGCTTGGACCAGATCCCATCACCTCCTGCAGCCTCTTCCAGAGCAAGGTCTGCTGCCTGACAGCTCCGTCTCCCGTCCTGCAGTGTGCCAAAGCAAGTCCCCAAGGGACCTGTCTCGGCTTCTGGCTGGACTAGGGCTCGCGGTGACAGTTCAGCCTGCCCCTGTGGAAGGCGGGGCTTGTCTTCCACGCAACTGTCGCTTGTCGCACGACCATGCATAACTATTGATGGCATTAGGTTCTAGGAAGGTGGAGGCCAAGTGCTCAGATCTGATGAGCTGGGCTGGCAGTCATGTTTCTAAGTGGGCAGCCCACCGGGACCACCTGGGGGACACAGTGACCTTTCCGGGACTTGGGAAAGGAAGCCTGATGGCTGGGAAGGAAATTCAGGCACCGCCTGGCTGGCCAGCACGAGGCCCTATCCTCGGGGCGGGCACAGTCATGCCCACCCTGACAGTAACCCGGCAGATGTCCCTGTCATCCCTCATTCAGGACGGGGCCTCTCTCTCTAGCTGAGAAGACATCTGTCTCCAGAATACAGGTCCAGGTGGCTCGGGACCAGGGGCAGAGATGAGAACATGACCTCTAAGTGCTCGCACTGTGAGTGCTGTTCAGGGATCCCATCCTCTAACCTGTCCCATGCCTGCCTTTGTCACCATCAGAAACAAGGCTGTTCTCCTTGAACAGAGATTCTCAACGCACATTACAGGCCACGGCCAAGCCGACAGTTCTAACTCTTGTACAGCGATCATTTTTTAAAGAAAGAGCATCCCTTTAAAAAATCTGGTATCAGGACAAACAGAAGTCCTAAAGTCAAGGCTCAAAAATTATAAGGCATTTCTGGGTCGGCGGGGTGGTGGCAAGGGGGAGCCCCCTAAGCATGAGGGTCACAGTGCAGGGTGGGCAGGACCTTTCCCGTCAGGCACTGTCTGGCTTTGGCTGTGCGACCTTTCAGATATTTGGTGTGAGCTGTCAGTGAAGCTTCTCTTCTAGTTGAATGAGTTATTTATAAACCTAACCCTTACACTCTCGCTTCTGAATCTAATCCACCTGAGAGATTTAAATCCATCAGCAAGATTTACCTCCCCACTTACTGCTCAGGGAAAAACCCAAGAATTTACCAGCTAACAGACACAAGTCTGTGCCACATTTGACTGGAAAGGGTCGTTAGAGCGACAAGAGGAGTGGGTAAGCAGGGAGTGGGGTGGGCCGGGATCGGGGAGGGGTGTCACACCCCATAATTGGCAACTCAGGCCTGAGAACTGATAAAGACCTTTGACAAACCCGCTATGAGGTCGGAGTGACATGGCCCATGTCATAATCAGCCTGGGACCCACTGGGAAGTGACAAGTGGCTCTTAGCTCAGCCCTGCAATTTCCAATGGGCTCTCTACTGCCAGGGCCCCTGCCTGCACCCAGCCTTGCATTTATTTGATGCGACTGATGTCATTTTTAATTTTTCCACCCATGTTACGTCTGATCCTGCTGAACTAGGTTAGAAAGTCCTCGATGGCTGGAGATTTCTCTGACACTTCAGATGTCCACTTACTTAGTTAACACTCTGGTACTTGTCCAGGGCTGAGGGCAGCACAGGCGCCCAAGGGGCCCTGGAGGTAAAGCCAGATGTCTGAGGACACAAACATCATCCTTTCCAGACCTAAGGCAATGATGACAGTCTGGGTGCAGTCAGGGAAAAAAGGGTAAGTGACTGCAAACTTGGCCTGTTGTCGACCCCACCAGGCTAACCTCCGGCCAATGTTGCATTCAGCTACAAAAGGGCAACAGAAGTTCTCTGCTCTCATTTGACTTGTGCCTGTGTTTATACTTTTATCATACACCCTGATTCTCTTTGCAAGTGGGTGACAGTGTCACAGACTCCCCACTGGCTTCCGCAGTGGGATCCTTTGTTCGGGGGCCATTGGGCAGCTGTCTCTGTCCACCTGGGTGACTGGGGTACTTGTAGAGCACCACCAACATGTTAACAGAAAACTCAGTTCTTCTCTAAAACCCAGGATCATCACACTGGCCACTGGCCCCGGTGGGGAGCTGGCACCATGCCTGACCCCAGCACCTTGCGGGCTGGCAGCCCCTTCACGCACCTGGGCCTTCCTGCTGTCCTGCTGTTCTCGCTTCTCCAGCTGCACCTGCAGCTTCTTTCTCTCCTGCTCAAGCTCCCGCACCCTCTTCTGCAGCTTCAGGAAGACTGTCAGGTCCATGGCCGCCTTCTCCAGGCCGATTTCCTTCAGAGGAAGACAGGGAGCAGGGAAGAGGTGGTTTCAGCCACACAAATGTCTCCAGGAACTTAACAGACCTCTCCGCCTGCCTCTCCGTCAACTGCCTGTCTTCTCTCTCCTCCCGGGTGTGTGTCCTCAGACACAGAGCCTCGGCCAACTGGACATCAGTTCTCATATTAGAGTGGCTGCTCCAGGCTCACTTTCTGCTGAGATAACCCTGGAGTCGCAGTCATTTATATTCCTCCTGAGACAGCCATTTACAATGACCAGTCATATATTCCAGAACAAGTGGATACAGACATAGCCATTTCACTTGGAAGTTAAAAGAGCACCTTTGTGAAAAATGGTCTTGCACGGGAGAAACTAACACCCAGGAGCTCCCAGTGAAGCAGCAATGTGGTTACGGATCGCTGCGCAGGTGCTGTCAAAAGTCACTAGGTTACACCTTGAAACAGCCAACATTTCCTCTGCCCTGGAGCCTATTTATCCAACAGGTCTATGGCCCCAGCTTCCTGGTTCTTCTTCCCTCTTCAGTCATGCCTGGGTTTGCCCTCCAGGGTGGCAGCACATGCATAGCCACGTGGATTGTTGGGTTTTTAAAGGAAACGTTCAGGCAGAAATGAAGGCAGGCAGGCAAGAAGGCGGGAAGAGAGAGGGGTTGGAAACACATTTTTCTTTGAATGCTAACTGTGCATCCTGGTTGTTCTCACCAGCCCTGAATGCAGACCTGGGCTCTTGGGGTCTATGTGGAGTGCGCTTGGCTGGGGGCAGCTGACCAAACCACTACTCCACCAGGGTATGCACCCATGTGGAACTTTTTTAGTGCACATATGTACCTGAGTGACAATATCATTTAGTTCAGTCAGCTTTTAAGGAGTGCTTTGTGCTTCACCAGCACTTGCCTTGCTGCTCTGGCCCATCTCAGCACTGTGTCAGCTTCTCAGACAGCAGAAATCCACCCATGAAAGTGCTATGTCTGCACGTATGTGCCAAACAGCCAAACACCTGGCTGGCACATCTGCACGCAGGCCGACAGAAGCCCCCAGGACCAGACACAGGAGTCTGTCATTGCAGAACCAGGGGACTTACTCGAGCATTTATGAAATGCTTGTCGAGAGCCCATGGCAGGCAGCAAGACACTCGCGCCACGCAAGAGTCAGAGCTTTCTTTTATGCCGAGGCCCGTTTCTACCCTTCAGCCCGGACGCCATTCTTTTTCTTCATAACTCTTAGCACAGCCTGTCACTGTATTAAAACATCTTCCCTTACCTGGTTACCGTCCAACTCCATCAGACCTGCTCTGGCTCCGCCCCTGCCCTTCAGCGGTGCCCCCGGACCCGAGAGACGGGCTCAGAACACACACGGTTTTATGACCCTCTCTCATCCATGTCTCTATCTTCTTGTGCTCCGTAAGGTTTTATGTCCTTGTGATTCTCTGTTCATATGCCAGAGAAAAACTGTATGTTTATGTGCCTTTGACAAAATTACACACAGACGATAAAGCCTACACTACTGAGTGACTCTTAGTGGCTTTAACTGACAAAGACAGTCAACTCAGTAAATATTTGTCGTTGCAAATATTTGGCATTGGTCTGAGTTTTATCTAGATTCTAAGTCAGGGAGAACCATTTCCTATGTATTTATTGATATTACTATCGGCACTATGACACTAAATAAAGATAAACTGCATCTATTTTTTTAATGACTTAGCTGCTCTTTCTTCAAAGTCATTTCTACTCTGTACAATCAGTTCTCAGTTTTCTATGTGGAATCAGTGATCAACTTCCTTCCTTTCTTCCCTTCTGGGCAGACAGCAGGGTGAACCATTCTGTCCTACTTTGCACAGTCACCTTAGCGCCAGAGTACTGTCTGCAGGGCGCTGATGTCCCCAGATCCTGCCGTCAGGAACAAGTCCCCAGTCACCACCCCACAGTGACCCTGCCCTTACTCACCTCCACCTGCTGGAGGGCGTCCTCTGTGTCTCCAACCTCAGATGTGGAGATGGAGGGGTAATTGGAATCAGACTCTAAGCTACTTTGGTTTGACGGGTTCCGCCTATGACCTGGGGTTTGCTGTTCAGGGAGCAAAACGTGAAAACCCGTCAAGAATGAATGTTAATAAGAACGTTTACTTCTCAAAGAGCAGCAGGGGCCAGAGCCAGACATCTCCTCCTTTGTCAACAAGAATAGGCTGCGTTACTTTTTTCAACGATGAGCTATTCCCACAAAAAATGCTCGTCTATGGTTCTTGCGGCCATTCATCTCACCAACAGAATGACCATTAGAAGAGAACACGGCTCCAGAGAAGGGCTGTGTTCCTCGCCTCTTAATGGGGTATAAATCTCTAACATGGAAGTCAATGTCCCCAACAAGTCCTCAAGAACAACCTTTACTTCCTGGATTTGCCCAGAAATCGCAGACAGTCCTGCCCTCTGCTGCAAACTGCTCCTCCGGCCCCTACTTCCACGTGCACTCCATCAAGTTTAGCAGTAAGCATATTAGAAGCAAAGGTGACCGCCTGCACTCCTCACGTACAAAATCTGCCTCCTTCACTTGATATGGCTCTGAGCATAAACTGATGTTGGTAGAAACATCTAGATATCTGCGTATGCTCCTCTTCAGCTTCTCTTCCTGGTTTCCATGCAATTAACTTATCTAAATCTTGTCTGACTCTGCATTCTGGGGAGCGTGGGGAATGCTCATATGGGGTATAAAGAGCACCACATCCTGACCTATGCAGACATTCCTAGGTAGACTGCATTTCATGGAAGATGAGGGGGAACCGTCAGCGCTGGTGGCCACCCTGCAGCGCCCACGAACAAAGCTGAGAGCTGAACGCCCTCACACCATGACTGTTTACGCACCGAGATGGCCCCTGAACAGGAAATGAGAAAGATAGCACATATATTTGGGTGGAATTTCCTTACACTAAATGAGCTTTGTAAGACCCCAGAGAAGGAAAATGAGCTGTTCTTGAGAATGAATCACCAGCCCCGTGACTTCCTTCTGGAATAATGATCCACAAGCATGCGAGAGCAGGTGCTAGGAAGCAGGCCTCTCAGGTGCACTGATCGCTCAGCAGCCCGTGCACCGGATAGCAACTGGGCGGGAGGCCCTCCTTGCCTTTATGACGGTCATCTCGTCCCTCAGATTGTCGTATCTCTGCTCCAGCCGGGAATATTCCTTCACGAGGTTCTGATACCGGGAACGTTCCTCCTCCAGTTCTTTCTTGGCCAGGAGGTTTTCCTTAACAGAGTTCTGGGCGAAGTCATCTGGAAGGCAAGCATACTAAGCTGTAGGTTTGCTTTCTGGATGGATTCACCTTCAGGGATGGATACAGGTCTCCTGACGGTACCTTGGTAAAAGTTGCTCAGGACAAGCCCAGGACATGGGACGCCTGAGGAGTTTGTTCAGTGGCCTCGCTGACCACAGAGCAGGGGGAGGTGCAGCCCAAGACCTCAGTGGGGAGAACGACCACCTGCTCTTGGGGACACAGGAGGGGGTGGCAGGTAT
Organism: Solenodon paradoxus; assembly: GCA_004363575.1. Taxonomy (NCBI): domain Eukaryota; kingdom Metazoa; phylum Chordata; class Mammalia; order Eulipotyphla; family Solenodontidae; genus Solenodon; species Solenodon paradoxus. Next base: position 163,864 of record RJWH01002016.1, on the reverse strand, counting down.
GACAACCCCCTCAGTGCATGCCCAGCACTCATGTGATATCTGTACCAGCACTGCTGACAGTGTCCCTGGGAGAACCCAGTTTTCTTCCAGTTTCTCCCCTCCCTCCGATTGCTCGGATTTGGGAATGCAGGGAGATCGAGCAGATGTGCTCAGAGGTTAGGTTGGGGCAAACACCTAATTGAATGGGCTCCCCGACTACAAAAAATTTCCCCAAAACCAAAAGAGAAACAGCTCATGCATAATAAGGGAAAGAACACTTCTACAGGAAATTAAAAGTCAGCTTAAGTTTTCGATGAGCGTTCATGCGACTGGAACTGTGTACTTAGTGGCCAGTCCTCTCGAGGCACAGGGCCCTCCAAGGGCAGGCAAAGATGGAAATTAGCTTAAGGCCGCCCGAAGTCAGGTGAGAACTGGGGTCTGCAGCCCCTCACTGCTCAGCCAAGCAGCACCTGCGGGGTGATGGTGGCCTAGGGGACAGGGATGCTTGAGAGAGGTGACCTGGATCTGACCCATAACCCTGTCCTCAGAAAACATTAACAGATGATCCAGTGGATGAAGAAAACACCATAGGTTCTATGGGTGCTAAAGAGCAAGTGAAAACAGTAAGGATAGCTCTGAAGAGTTCACGCACGAGCCCTCTGAGGTCTGTATCGTTACACCCATTTTTCAGATGAAGAAACATAGGATGAGTCATTAAGAGATTGAATGCTCAAGGTCATGCAGCAGGAGATGTGGTCATTCTGTGAGCACAGGTCTCCCCGGCCCCAAACCCTGCTCTATCATCCTGCACTCACACGTCTCACTGTACGAAACTTCTGAAACAAATGTCACAGCGAGATCTAAGATCACCCATTTCTCAGCCTGTTCCCTCCAGAGTCTTCTCCCCATCGCTGCGATTGGCTAAGCGCGCTTGCTAGTAAGTAGTCTGGGGCAGGGGGATCACTGCAGAAAAGAGATCAAAGCCCAAAATGAAAAATCAAGCACATTGGAGCTCACCTTTAGACTGGCACAGAATCTGGTTGTTAAGTTGCTCCTTCTCATCTTTCAAGAGTGCGTTTTCTTGCTCCAAGTCTGCGACCCGCTGAAAGAGAGCCATAGGGAGAAGGCTTCCCTAAGAAGCCGGGCAAAGGAGAGACTCCTGCATTGAGGTTTGAATTGCACCTGGAAGGCCCTTTTTACTTAAGATCAAATCAGCCTAAACTGCTTTCATTTTGAGGGACAAGTTGTATCCTGAAAGAAAGGCCCTGTTAAAACAAGAAAGACAGCTCACTGCTGGTCTCCCAGAGCCCAGAAAACTCAGACGAAACGTCTACCCCAAGGCAGCTGCACCCAGGAATGTACAACATGACAGGCTCTGCTTGTCTGCATGGGGTCGCTGGTCTTGGTAAATTTTGAGCTCCAAATCTGAGCCTCAGGAAAGCCCAGGGCATAGGATGATAATGAACTCTGCTGTCCAGCTCTGGCGTCCACCCCGTGGGTCCACGCCTGTCTTCCTGGACCCCTGCTCATGCAGGTGCTCGGAAGGAGCCCCATCCACTGGTCCTGCAATGGTCCAATGTGGGGCTCAGCCTCTGAAGACACTGGTAGTGGGAATGTGAGGGGTATTTTACTGAGCAGACAATGGAAAAATGAAAAATAGGGATAAAGGAAATATTCATTAAAGAAAAAGCCCAGTCTGTGCAGAGGAAGAAGTAAAACAGCATTTAAAAAATGAAAAAAAAAAAATAGTTGCAACTTACTTTGGGGGCAAATATTTGTATGGATTACAAAGCGTCACAATCCAGACATGTTTTAAGGGAATGAGAAGTTACTGTTATAAAGGTAATTGGGAAAGGGACTGATTTGCTTTGTAACTGGGGGCTAACGTGCAATGATCGCGTCGGCACTTTGTCTCTGGAACCCCCGAGAGCACATCTGCAGGAGGCCATCAAGTGTTTTCACACTGATGGGGCTTCTCTGCCTGTGTACGAGGCCACTGTGGAACCCGAGGGGGAGGGGGAGGGACATGTGTCCAGAGCCCCGCGGTTCGGGCATCCAGACTTGAGCCCCATGGCCTTCAGGTACAGTGGACAGAAGTCAGCAGGGAAAGAACTCTGGTGATCATGTGGTAATGATCTGAGGCAAAGGCAAGGAGTTTCATAGTCAGAGTCCCCCGTTGTCAGGGCTGCAGGCTAACAACGCAGGACAAGGCGGCAGGACCAGGCGGCAGGACCAGGCAGGCTTGTTCCCCTTGGTGTGATAAATGGCACCTTCGCTAGGTTTGGAGACTCACTAAACACCCCTCGCCCACACTGTTTTCAGGGGTTGGTGCTTTAACTTGGGCAGACGCTATCACAAGAGCGTTTCCTCTACAGATGACTTGGGACAGATCATCAGCGCTGTCACTGGGGAAGCCCTGTTAAGCGTTTGTTTTTTCAAGTGGGATACTGATAGTGCAAGAATCGCCAACTGCCAAGCGTCTAGGAGAAAGACCATGGGACAGATGGACTGGACGCTGCCACACCAGGAAAGGCTCGTCTGCCCTCCGTTGTTTCCTGAGTTCTCCGTCCTTGATGCCGGCACCCACCACTTAGTAGAAAGTTCAGGCGTGGCCCCTGGTAGGGACAATATTTCCAATTCCACAAAATCCCATTCTGAGTGCCAGGTAAACGAGCATGGCTGCTCCATATAAACGAGAAGTTATTCCGTCAGGAGGGAAAGGGACCAGCAGGAAGAGAGAAGACGACAACGAAGAGCGCGGCGGACTGTTCAGGAACAAGATGTGAACCCACCCGGGAGGATGGCTGTGTTGGGCACGGACACGTGTTAGAGGTGACACTGAGGGCGGGTGCTCCCTGTCACACAGCAGGAAGTGTCTGTCCGGCCCTCAGAGAAGAGCCCCAGGGGAGAGGCACGGCCGGGGCCAACCCCCTGGCCCAGCGTCGTGGGTGCCAGCTTTGTATCTGGCCTCTACAGTGCCATGAGCAGAGTCCAAATGTGAGGACAGAGCCCACAGAGGCTGTCGCAGGCAGAGCTCGTGACTCCATGAAGTCACAGGCCAGCTGAGGGAGCCACAGACTACCACTTCCCCAGCTCTTAGTGTGTCCCGGGCACGGCTATTCATTTAATACCTTTACGAGAGGTGTCATCAAGGTTTGCCTCTTAAGGAAACTCAAGACAGAGAAAAGTCCGAAAACTCGCCGAAGGTCATACGGCCAGGTACAGCGGGTCTTGCCATGAGCCGTCTAGGCCAAGCCCGTGCTCTTCGCCACTAGGCCACCCTGTCCGACCATTCAGAAGGTGGACATGTGAGACACAGGGAAGTCAACAGGCTTGAGCAGGCCTCGAGTGACCAGTTCTAAGAGCAAGAGCTGCAGGAAGGGTTCCGGGCCGAAGGGAGCATGTGTGCTAGAGACCGAGGAAGACAGGGTGGAGGATCAGGGGCAGGACTGAGGATGCTGAGGAGAAGGGGAGGAAACCCAGGCCTGGAGAACAGCAGCAAGGAGAACCACACCAAAGACAAGGACTGCAAGAAAAAAGAATCCCTCTGGGGTCAAAGGTCTTCGAAGAGAAGGAGCATGAGATGGTGCTGGGCAGAGCAAAGAGTTGAAAAACGACACCATCCTTCCTGGCCCACCCAGATCAAGAAAACCCTTCCCACTCTGTCTACTCGGCCAAGGGCTCACAGGCCCTCTGACTGGGCAGGGAATCACATTTTCTCTCTCTCTCTCTCTCTCTCTCTCTCTCTCTCTCTCTCTCTCTCTCTCTCTCTCTCTCTCTCTCTCTCTCCCACACACACACACACACACACACACACACACACACACCACGTACCTCCCCTTGAGTGGAAGTTTGCAGGCACAGCCCTTGGCAGGGACATTTCTAATTGTGCAAAATCTTAGAGATTCTGTTGAAAAGTTGGTAGGTGAGATGTTAAAACAAGAGTTGAGATTCAGCATCCTTTGACTGTTAAGATAACTTGAAAATAAGCTTTATTTCCCCATCCCTAAGCTCATAGATGCTAAGGTGCCTAAGATAGAGAGGGTTCATCTCTCTGGAGGGTTCACGGTCAATGTTGTTTTCCAGGTCAGAAGACCCTTCCTGATCTGCCCACACCTCCCTCCTACTGCTCTGCTCCTCACTCTGCCTCTGCCCAACAGCCTCCTGGTTTGTCTTCAGACCCACTGCAGGGCTAACATAACCTGCTGCTACAGACAGACAGATAGACACACACACACACCTGCTGTTGCTTATGTTACAGATATAACCTGCAGTGACACGTGTCACCTTCTTCCCTGGAGACCCTCACAGCTCACTCCCTCACCTCCCTCAGGTCTTCTCCGGCATCATAAGTGAAGCCCCCTGCTTGTCCCTGCAGGATGTTCTCCGTCCCCTTTATTCAGCTTTCTTCTTCTTAAAGCCATGATGGAAAATTAATCTTTAATCTTTGATTCCTATCCGCACCTTCTCCCACAGCTCTCAAACATGTAAATGCTGTGGGAATGACTTTTTAAAAATGACTTCTGCCCCACATCTAGGCACTCAGTCAATGTCTGCAGAGTGGGGAGAGGCTATGAACGCCCAGCTTTCTGCAGTGAGACAATGCCCTCCACAGAGTGGAGTGGGGTCCTCTTTCCAATGACCATCAGCCTCTTTGCGAACCCTGAGTCCTGGAGCCGTCAAGACCACTATTCCTCGTCTAGCAAGAAGCCAAAGGTGCCCTCTCTGTCTGTGCCTTCGAGGAGAAGACACAATGTTCAACTGCAGACTCCCAGTATCGGCCCCACCACCCCAAGTCAGATTACTTTGCCTCTATTTGGAAAATCCCCAAACCTTTATATACCAGAGCTGCCCAGGGTAACCCACTAGGGCTGGCAGTCCTGTGGCCAGTGGCACAAGACTACATACAAACACAACCACGCCAACCCGACGTGCAGCCAGAGACTGTTCTGCTCTGTGCTGAAGACCCTCACTCACAGCCGGACACCTGACTGGGGGCCGCTGCTCCTCCACCACCCGGGGCCAAGCCTGGCCTATGCCCCCCCAGGCAACCTTGCTAGCAAATTGCAGATAATGAGCTATTGCCTCTATGCCCAGGGTGGCCCTGGGAGCCTCATCTCTTTCATCATGGACACAAGAGAACTTAGGCATACAAAGCCACACGGTTGCACAAGCCAGCCCAGATAATTTGAAAAGGAACAAAACACTACGTGCGGGCTACAAAGGAGGAGACTAAAGGCCTGCTGCAGCTGGCTCTGGGGAGAGGTCCTCCAACAGGCACCTTTAGTAAAAAGGGTGTCATCTAGTGTGGGGGGGCGCCCCAGGCTCTGGACACAGAGGTGAATTCCACCTCCCACAACCTCAGCGGTATCCCGGCGGCCTGCCAATTAATATCAGCTGGGGCGGGAGCCCAGAGTTTTTCCAGGATGTCAGTTCCAGTACAGCACCCGCTGCCTTCACCGACAGGAATTCCAAATCCATTAATTAAACATCAGCGGCTCCCTCACTGCGATCTGAGAGGCTCATCAATCTCACTCAACGCAGAGCCGGACCCCGAAATGCCCGGGAGGAAGCCAGCTGTCTGATCACTCAGCATTTAAGGCTGGACGCGGTGCCTCTGAGAAATATTCAACCCTGACTGGCACAAAAACAAAGGTTGGGGAAGGTCGTGGCCCACCGGCCTCCTGCCCATCAGAACCAAAAGGTTCTGAAGACCCGAGAGGAGGATTTTGCTTCACCTTTTCTCTTAATGAAAGCGGGGACACTGCACTTGGTCGTCGCATGCCAGTGTCTGCTCACGTGTTACTGACACGGCGCTTGCTCGTGTCTGAAGTCACCACGGCGCCACGTCTTGCTCCGCTTCAGCTCCTATTACTCCCCTGCTTGCCACCTGCCTTGATTTTTTTAAAAGTCGGTTCCAAATCTCATTGAAAACCTGGTACAGCATTCCTAGGAAACAGTAACTGTTTTTCTTAAGGAGAGGAGGTGTGAGATGGCGTCCCTATTTTGCTCTGTCCGGGAAGATTTTCACATTACACACTGATTGGCTCCCTTGGATGGAGACTTGGATATTTTTAATGTGCTGAGTCTCTGAATCACAGTGCCCCCTGGGAAGCAGGGAAGCAGGCCAGGAGGTGAGGGGTCAAGTGCGCTCTGTGGGTGGAGACAGAAAAGACCTGCCAGGGAATGTGCTCTGCTTTCTCCCAGGGGTGTCCCTCTCAAGAGCCCCCAGTCCTCATCTTGGCTGCTTCTCTGCCTTTGGGTTCCACCTTCTGGCTTTTTATTCATAGACTGTCATGTCCCTCTCTCCCCAAGGTCAACGGGCCTCAGGCCACGATTTTAGGTACAGGATGCAGTTATACTTCATTCTAGCCCCCGATGCCAGCCCCCAATTCTGAAGCCCACTACAGTCTCATAGTGGGTGAGCTGGCCGGTCTCTGGGAGGGTGGCCTTTTCTGAGCACGGGGCAGTCCCGTGTCTGTCTTGGTTACCTAATGTCCCTGGGAACCACACCTCTGACCCGACACCCTGAGTCCCCAGCATCCAGGGAGAGTAGTGCTGACAGTAACAGGTCTGCCAGGGACTAGAGACTGACACATGCAGGCCCATGGCAGCTGGCCCCACAGACTCCCAGCTCAAATGTCGCCTGCACACTTTCCAGCCTGCCGAGGGCTCTGCCAGCAGAAGAACAGGCAGGGGAAGTTGCAAGGATCAAAGAGGATCTAAGCCGACTTTAAAAAACAAACAGAACAGGTGAGGGAGTGCGGGTGACAGTACTGATGGCCCTTTCTGCGGTGCTTTCAGGCAGCCCCCGATCTTTAAACAACAAAAGCTGCGATTCCAACATTAGGAATAGAGTCCCTCCTCCGATTCTCAAAGCCACTGACGCTCTCCAGAAACCAGGCACTGAGTGGCAGACAATGTGCTGCTGCCTGTGACCTGTGGTCACTGCAGACAAAAGGGCAGAGGGCAGCAGCGCCCCGAGTGAGTGGAAGGCTCTCCAGTGCACGTGGGGCCTCCCTGGTTTGAACACAATCTGGGGAGTGGAAAAGGGGCTCCTCTGAGACAGGCTCAGTCCCCAGAAGTTCTTTTCGTGGGGTGGATCACCCTAACCATTTTGGGCAAGTGAGACAAAAGCTACCAACACTTACACTTGAGGCCGGTCCCCAACACATGATGACTGCTGATGGGCAGGGATGTCTAGAGGCTGCCCCCAGCCCCCACAGGAGGCATCCAGAAGCAAGCCACCAGCTCTGCCCCAGCTCTTTTGACAACAAGGACTCAGGACACAGAGCTGCCTCGGTGGCACCTCTAACTGTACAGAGGATGCCTGAAGGAGACTCTCTAAAGGCAGAAACTATCAGTACTGCTTGGCGAATGGACGATGCATGTATGGGTCCCCCTCAAGCATGGCCACTCACATCTACATGCGGAGAGGTGGTCAGTCTGTGGGCGCCAGCCCAGTCAAGTCCATGACACTGACAGGTGGGGAGGAAATCTCCTCAGAGGGTGCAGTGTCGGCCAGACCACCTCCCAGTCCTCGCCCCTCTGGCTCCACGTACCTTTCTCAGCTCATCCTTCTCCCTGGTGTGCACGTCCTCCAGGACCTTGCGCTCTGAATGAGCCCTTTGCAGCTCCGTCCGCAGGCTCTCGACCTCCTCCTGCAGCCTGAGGCTGCCGTCCCTGCCGTGGCTCTGCTGGTAATGCGCCAGCTCCTTCTTCAGCCGCTCCACCTCCATGCTGTGCGTGGAGGTGACCACCGACAGGTGCTCGGACAGTGTCTTGAACTCTTTGTTCTGTGCGGAGTGTCAGCAAAAGGGAGAGGGGAGAAAGAAATGGAGAGCAAGGTTATCTGACCAGGAACACACATGAAGGCAATGAAAAGAAAAGGTACTTCCAAGTGGAATGAAATCTCCAGGCTGTGCATGCTTGAGGGCTGGGCTGGTATTTCCTAACCCAAGTCCACTGAGAACGTGGGTGGGAGACAGGACACAAGAACACGCCCCCACGTTCAAGGTGTGCTCACAGGCCCAGCTGGCACAGCTGGGAGCTGCTGACAGCAAGTAGCTTTCTACGTCCACTTGGACAGATCTCACACCTGGTTTTCAAGTTGTGGGGACAATGGAGCAGCTTCCTGGATCCGCAGGCTTAACCTTTCAGGTTTCTCTGCACGTTCACACTGGGCTCTCCTGCCCTTGAACTTGCTGGCACAAGAGCTGCAACCTAATAGCTGCCTTCGAGACAAAGGCCCCCTTCAGCATCCCCCATTCCAAGGAGGCCCTCCCCGGGGCCGGGGGCCTCTCGCCACCTGTCTGCGCACTCTGTACAGTGGACTCAGAACCAGATGCCCTGGCAGAGGCTGCCCATGTGTGCCCTGCAGACTGGCACCCAGGCAGGCACCCAGCATCGCAGCATGTCGGGGCGGCAGCATTCCCTCACCCCACCCCGTGTGTGGAGAAGGTGTGGAGGTGAGCTCACCGTAGACGAACACCCAGGTAATGGGCCAGTGTCAAGTGCTAGTGCAAATATCGGTGGAGACTGGCTGCAGTTTAGTGTCAGCCGAACTTGGGTGGCGGGGAAGAGCAAAGAGGAAGTAGATTTCTCCAACTCCTCATGTGAGCAACAGATAGTTATTGATCGTTCGTGACTGCTAGTCTCTGCAGGTGCTCCAAGGAGAACAGAGGTACTGGCTAAAATACCAAACAGCTGAGGCATCAGGAATCAATTACTCAGTCACCTCAGAAATAGAGCCTATTGTGGGATGTCAAAGTAGAGACCCGTGGTGAGTGCAGGTCTCGGGTACACATCCCGGGGCAGAAGATACCTGTTCTCAGGGACACACTGCACCGGGGGCACAGAGCATAGTGACCTGGCCTGGATTCCACTTATCATCATATTTACCCTCGTGTAGTGCGCAACCTGCAGAACTGTCCACAAGCAGCTGCAAGCAGTTCCCAATCAGTGGTTGACAGACTTCTGGGAGGGCAGGTGTGGGGAACAATAAGGGAAAAGTTTAGTTTAGATAAATCGATGCCTTGGCAGTGAAACAGAAACCTAAACCTTGGCTGGAAGGGTTTCTGAAGACTTGCTGAGACTTAGCAAGACGATGAAGGTTAGCCAGAAAGCTAAGACACTGTGTAACTGTATGTACAACCTTTTGTGTGACCACAGCTATGTGACCATGGTTGTAAAAACAGTTGATTTATATCTTGTGCTTTTTCGAAGGACAGTTCCCTTGTGTAATGACAATAAAAATGCAAGGAGTCAGATGCTCGGTGTGACAGTCTTTAGAGGCTGCTCAATCCCTGACCCCACTTTCACTCTATATTAGTTTCTTGTCTTTTTTAATCTCTCATAGCCTCCTTCCTGCTCCTGTTCTCCTGGACAGGAAGCCTGGCAGATGGGCTTGGAAACATTACAAGACTGTCTGCAGCATGAAAAATAACACATCCGCACATAGTGTGAGCACTCACTGGGTGCTTACTACGGGGTGAGCACTGCATTACACGATTCACACAGATTGACTCATTTGCTCTGCACAGAAAGCCTGTATGTAGTGGGGCAGATTTCACAGGTGACCGAAGTCAGGTACAGGAATCCAGGAAGTGGTGGCTTGCAACACACGATTTTTCAAATGTATGCAGAAATAGATGCTCTTGTCCACTGTAAAATATTAACTAAGTTAACGTATTTACTGAATGCACACTAAGTACAGGAATCAAATTGACAAGAGCTGACACACCTAAGTGGCCGTCAACAGACAAGTGATAAAGGTGTGGTCTATAGGCACGCAGTGGAATATTGCTCGGCTATTAAAAAACGATGCTGCCATTTGCAACAACATGGAAACACCTGAGGGACTCTTGCCGACATAAGTTGGAAGGAAAAAGACCAACACCACATGATTTCACTCGTGTGGTCTACAGAGAAACCAAAGAACCACATGAAACAGAAACAGACTTGTCTATAAACTCCAGTCAGTGGCTACCAGAGGGCTGAGGAGGTGGGCAAACTGAGTAAGAGGAGTCAGTTATATTTGGTGAAGGATGGAACAGGACTGGTGGCACTAAACTTAATGTGGTATATACAGACGTTGATTTACAATGACGCACGCCTTAAACCTGCATTATTTATGATGCAATGTTTTTCAACAGAATAAAATCTTTGGAAAAACTTTAAAAAGAAAATATTATTGACTAAACCCATGTTTCAGTCATGTTTTTCAGATAAAATAGATATTTAGAGGTGTGCACTGGCGTAGTGGCAACTGGGTCCAAAGCCTGCAGCCGAGGGCAGTCCATATACATCCCGGGGACCCAGGCTCAAGTCCTGGGCTGGAGGTAGCAACCAAAATGAACAATTAAATGAAAATATAAAAGTGTTTCTTCCTCCTTGCCCTTTATTCCTGCTTGTACCTTCCCTTAAAAATATATATTGATATAACCTTATACTGATAAAGGTCTAAGAATCTTGACCCTGATCATAAGAAAATTATGGAATCGTCAGCTTAGTCACGACACGTTGGGCATGGACTGGTAGGCAGCCCGGTTCACAGGCTACATTATTTTGACTGAAAAATGGCGGATTGCAGGCTGACCCTAGGATCGCATAAGGCTCGGTACCAAGTGCCACTGTACTCCTGACTGGAGGATAAGACTACTTATGGAGATGAAAACATGCTGGAGAACGGTCACAGCACCGGGGACAGTGCTGAGAAAACTGCTTCTCTTCTGACAGCTCTCCAGGGATCCTGTTTCCCTCTTTCTGTAGTTTGCTGGGAACTTGGTGTCAGCTGTGGGTTTTGTGTCTGTAGCTGGGTGCACAAAACCTTAGAAGGCTTTTGGCTGCCAACCTGCAGGCTGAGTGGGGCAGGTGCCCGGTGTCATCCTCCAGCACCTGCATTTTGTTTCTTCTCTACAGAGGAGCCAAGCAAGATAAACATGACGCCATGGAGGACTCACACAGAGAACAGAAATCTCAGAAGTCTGGTCTTTTGCAAGGGCAGAGAAGCAGGAATGCTGTCCTGGCTCCGGCTTGGGGCAGCTGGTTTAGGTATAAATGGCTCATTCATATTCTTGCCCTCTGGGGGTCCTGAGAAGCTTAAAAAATGCCTTGCATAGAACAAGTGCCATAGAACCAACTGATCTCTGAGGCGATGCCTGGTGGCACTAACTCTCATTTTCTTTCTCCTTCCCTCCCCCTTCCCCTTTCTCTTCTGGAGGCACCGGACACCTTTGGGGCACGGCAGAAGCCTCCTCCTATGATCGCCTCAATGCCCTGTGTGAGCACTGTGATGGGGAGCCTACTTTCAACTCTGGGAGCCCGGCTTCGCAGTGACAGCACACAGGAGGGGACTGAGACTTGGTAATACTTGGGGTTAAAAGACTCATTGCTCTGCAGCTGCAGGGCCACACAGACCTGGATGGCATGCTGGTCTAATTTCCTAATTCTGTGACCTTTGCAAGGTACATGATGCCCCTGGACTAGAGTTTCCTCATCTGTAAAACAAACACACAGTCGTGTGGGGGTCAAATGAGTTTGAACACAAAGCACCTATCCCAGGGCCGGGCAGGTGCTCAGAAGTCACCGGTGATCAGTGCTGCTGGCTCACTGGTGTCATCTTCCCTCAGAATGCAGCATCTGACATATGTCAAAGTTGTCCTTAGTCCACGGAGCCTGACAATCAGGCACCGGATAAAACTGTTCTGGAGGGAAGGAGGAAGGAGGACTGGCCAGCAGGGTCAGCAGAAAGGGGCAAGCACACGTGGGTGCCTTGTCTTCCCCTCCCGACCCGCCTGGTACCGGCCCAGTCTCCACAGCCTCAGGGACTAGATCGACGAGCTATCACGTGTGAGGTTAGCTGACAGCAGGCGGGGCACTCTGTCTGCATACCAGCCCTTCAGACATGTGAGCTGGCTGACACCTGCGACAGCGCCCCAGCCCCATTCTAAGACGGAAACCGAAGCTCAGGGTGGAAAGGCAGTCATTCAGCTTTTGAGCAGCGGAGCTGAGCTTGAAGTGGATGCTTTCTGATTCCGAAGCAAGTGCTCTGCTCCCACCACCTGTGTGACTAGAAGCCACATGCCCTCTGTTTCTTCATGTGTTACTAAAGGAGGATGACACTATTTAACTTAAAGGTTATGTGTGGATTACATCAGTTACTACCCGCGAGACACTGGGCCATGCCAGGCACACATGAACCGTCCATGAATGCCGGCCATTGCTACACTGGCACTGTTCCCACAGCACTCAGTTCCCACAGCGCTGCAACCGTACTGCCTCAATGCGGGCAGGAAAACGTGGCTGGGGGCTAGGATGCTTTCTTCCTCTTGCTGCTATAACCTCTTGCCACAAAGTTAATGGCTAGAGACAATGTACATTATTTTATAATTCTAAAGATCAGCGGCCTCAAGGGGCAGGGCTGTGCTCCTGGAGGCTCCAGTGGATATCCCACACTGCTGCCCTTTGCGTTTCCGGAGGCTGCCTGCGGTCACCGGCTCACAGCCGTGCACCACTGCCGTGTCTCACCCTGGCTCCTCCTCGCCAGGCGAGTCCGGTCCTCCTGTGTCTCTACGAGCACCCCTGCCGACACGCTGGGCTCCCTGGATAATCCAGGATAGTCACCCAGGATAATCACCCCTGCAGAGTCCCCTCTGCTATGTAAGGTGACACAATCACAGGCTCTGGGAACAGTGTTCTCTGGGGGCCGCACTCAGGAGTCATTCCTGAGGACTCTGCTCCCTGGGGTCTCGGGCACGTGCAGGCCCCCAGGGAAGCTGGGGGTCTTTCTCAAACAGGACCCCAGCATCGCCCTGTGCCCTAGGGGAGCCGGTGACACTGACCTGGTCGTCGATCTTCCGCTGCAGCTGCACCACCTTATTCTCCATGCCCACGTTGAGGCGCTTCAGGTGCTCCGCTGAGCGGGCCTCGATCTTCAGCGCCTTCAGCTCCTGCCTGGCCTTGAGCCTCCGGAAGGCACACTGGATGACAATGGCCGCGCCCCGCAGACGCTGGAAGCGCCGGCGCGCCGTCCAGCCCCGCACGTGCTTCTGGATAACGGTGGCCTTGTGCTCTCTGAGGACCTGAGGGGACAAGCGCACACCTGGTGGGCTGCACAAAGCCTGGGAGGCTCACGTACTGCAGGCGGGGGTGCGGACCGAGGTCAGTCTCAGTGTAGGGGGCACGGAGAGCACTGGCCTCCCAAAGACTGAAGGCTTGGGTGGCATTTGTTTTAGGAACAAATTTTAACAAGGTGTTGCAGCTGTGTACCCGCAATCAACTAGTTACCAAATTTCTTTTCAGCTTATTTTACTGGCTCGGAAACCAGGTTTAAAACCAACATTGGAGGAATCTTCCCATCCTAGAGATCTGGATGCTGTGCCAGTGACAATAAGCGGAGATAAAGTCGGATTCTGCAGCAAGAAACCACATGGCTAATGGTCTATAATTACAAACTTGCCTTCAATTAACTGTTTTTTCTGCCACGTTAAAAACCACTTAGACTTTAAGGCATCATTAGTGTTCTTACCCTAATAGCCTGCAAAATAAATGTCAGTGGAATGCATACACGAACATACCAGTGTCACAGCTCGGAGATGGAGCTGAGTTCAGCGAGTGCCGTTACACACACGTCCCCACTCTCCCAGGAACAGTCCCAGACCTTCCGCTTTCTTCGCTTTAGCATGGAACTTCCACTGTGTCTGGATGGTCTCATGCCACCAGTGTGTCCCGACTCAGCGCCACCTAAGCAGGTCTTTCAGTAAACTGGAACTGGGGCCTGGCAGGGAGGTCAGGGTCCTCTCCTGATCTCTCCTCACTGGGCTTCAGCTTCCTAACCCATTAAGTGAAGAAAAGGGACCCGATAATGCCTAAACTCTGCCTTAATGTCTGCAGGAGCCCAGGGCGGGTCAGCAGACTCGGCCACTGGGTGACTGGTGTCCTCGGGTTGGTGACTCAACTTTTCCAAGCAGCTTAGCTGTCAAAGGACACAATGCACACCTGTCCTACTTGTAATGGCTCCTCTTACATGTCAGCTTGACTGGCCTGGCGACCCAGATTCAACACTCTTCCTGGGTGCACACATGGGGGTATTTCTAGATGAGGTAGCACTACCCCAGTGGACTCAGCCACGTGGACAGTCCTCCCCTTGGTGGCCGGCCTCAGCCCAATCATTGAGGGCCCGATAGAACAAAAAGGAGAGGACTGAGGAATCTGTCCCATTTTCCTGCCGAACCGCTTGAGCCTGGACACCTCCTCTTCTCTCGCCCTTGGACTGGGACTTACACCAGCTCCCCTGGTTCTCAGACATTCATACGCAGACAGAACCACACCAAAGGCTCTCCCAAGTCTCCAGCTTAGAGAGGAGATTAGGGGATTCCTGCACCTCTTATCATTGCAGAATTTCCTATAAAAAAATCTCCTTGTACGCAATGCTTGTACACACACACCACCACCACCCACCCCCCACACACACACACCCGCCCCTCCTAGGGGTTCTAATAATGCACCAGCTCGTGGGACTCTGAAAAAGGACTCAGCGAGAGCAGAGATATGAAATCACTCAGGAAAGAATGAGGAATACCCCCAGAGATGGCCATGTGGTGACAATTCACCTGCTGCTGCTTTCGTTCTGGTTTGCAGCTGCATGTCCTTTCGAGGCCACATACCTGGCGGTAGATTCTCCGCACGAACATGCCCCGAGCAAAGGCCTGGATGACCACAGCCGCTCTGCGGTCCCTCTGGTAGGCCTGGCGGGCCCTGCGCATGCGGTACTGCTTCTGGAACACCAGGGTGGCCCGGGTCCTCCGCAGATGCTCGGCCAGCCTGGGGAGGAAGAGCAGGCGGGTCATGCTGGTAGATGCCCCTGAGCCAGTCACGAATGCCATCCCTCTTCCTTCGGCCTGGCCTGGACACCTCAGGGCCATGCCAGCTCTCATCACCCTTCTCAAGCATAGTGATGCTGTGGACACTGGAAGCTCAGACTCGGAACAGCAAAATCAGCTTCCTCCTTGTGTCCATAAGTCTTCTGACAATTTTAAAACTCAGTCTAAGTCTGACCAAAACGGTGACTCCATCTGCCCACTCCCACTGTCTCAATGACATCCTGTGTCACCGTCTGCCTGTCCCCATACCTCCCTGGGTCTGGAGATAGCAGGGGCTGTTCCCATTGCCTGTGCCCTCTGCATCTAGTACAGGGCCTGGCCTGGCCAGCACTCGATGACAGCTGCGAATGAATGACCTCTCAGTTCTACGCCATCCCTCCTGGCTCATCTCCCAGCCCTGGGCTGCTGGATCAGTGCTGGTGACTTGACTTTCCTCTTTGCAATCCCTGCCTCACTCTCAAGGATGAACGTAGTCTGACACTTTCCCCCCATTCATGCTCAACTAGAGACTCAGAGCATTAAAAACAAGAATGGACCTTGAACAATCTAGCCCAGCCCCAGAGGTGGCGGTGCTGACCCTGAGTTGGAGCCCAGGGCAGCTCCCCGATATATTCTCCTGGCTGGGGGCCTGGAGGGAGAAGTCAGGCCAGCCCCATACGGCCCCCGCACTGGCGCTAAGGCAGGGCCCAGCATGAGGGTGCTCGCTAGTGACTAACTGGGACCAGTGTCAGTTGTTAGTGTTGCCCCTCTGCACAGTCGCCTCAGGTCCACAGCTTTTGTCCTGGAGGTCCTCTCTCCACAGTTTGGAGGAAATTAATGGTCACCGGCACTGGTCCTGCTCTGATAAGCAGCTGACGGCAAGGCAGGCAGGGAGCAGGTGCTGTTCTGACTTTACCATGCTCACCTGGCTCGTGGGTCTTGGGCATGGGGCGGGCCTGGGCAGGCGCCTGCTGGACTTTGGCACTGCCCCCGGGGGCCCGCGTGGAGCAGACAAGTCACACCTTCCCTGTGCTGTCTTGGTGTAACAGCTCCTAAAAGGACCCTGCTGGACCTTTCTAGCCAGAACCCCCAAACTCCAGGAGTGTGCGATGTCGGTGTAAATCATGAAGCCGAGTGTACATGAGCTGGAACAAAGGCTGACGCTTTGTCTCCTTTTTAAAAAGATGATTTTACTTTGGAGTTTAAAGAATCGTGGTGGTTTTAGAACCAAGTGCTAGTGCTGGTGGGATGGGGACAGCAGGGGTCCGAGAGTTTCAACTGGATCCACTCCCTCAGATGAAAAGGGCGTGAGAGACAGGTCCAGGTGCTGGGGCGAGTGGGGTGCGGATGGCCCCCAGAGATACACCAGCAACAGAGGCTGAGAGGCCACCCAGATGAGAGCCCCTCCCCTCAGCAAGGCGCTCCCCAGACCTTCCCGGTGTGGCTCACCTGCGGGCCAGGTGTCCTCGGCAGTGCCTCTGCAGAGTTAACGCTGCCCGCCTCATCCTGCGGTACTTCACCTTCTGCAGCCAGCCCCGGACGGTTTTCTGGATCATGATGGTGGCCGCCCGGAACTTGTCGGCCCGAAGCTTCTCCAGGTAGGCCACCTGGCCAGCCCGGAAGAAGATCTTGGTGCGGCCGAACTGGAACTTGTCAGGATCCTTTACAAGGCAGGGTGGGGAGCCAGGTCATGTCAGGGAGCAGAGAGGGAGCAGGCTCCCGCCCCAGAGCAGATCCCCTTGCCAGAGCTCAGGGGCTGGTCACAGGGGCACCGGGACTCTCAACACCTGTCTGAGACACTGAGTCCTCCCTATAGCTGGCAGGAGGGCCGACTGAGCTGAACACATCACTGCCTCAGGGAACTGGTATCACGAGGAGGCCAGACAGACACATGGACAAAGACACAATAGGTTTTCTGGCCATGGCGAGGACTGTGTGGACCATAAACCTGGAAGGTGGGATGGGACGTTGAAACAGGATCATCAAGCAGAGCAGACGCAAATGTCCCGCGGTGACGACACCTGCGTATGTTTGCGGGACGGGAGGGCAGGGAGGCTGAATGGGGACGAGGGTGGGGGTGGCCTTTAAGCCACTGCACAGATTGGGGAGGGAACCACAGGGGTCTCAGAGCAAGGGGGTGATGATTTGGTTGGCACTTTGCAAAGACGATCCTCAAATGGCCACACACTGAGTCATCTCAGAGTACAAATGACTTCCCAGATAGTTTGGCTCCAGACCATGTTACGAGATTTGGGAGAGAGAGAACTGCCGTGTGCAGTATAAGTGGTGAGGGTACCATGAATTGCCCTTCCCTGCACTCACGCTCCCCATCCTCCAGATAAGGAAAGATGTCCACAGATGTCCAGAGAGCTGCAAACAAGCCTGGGACAAGGTAACTCTGAGGATTAAGTGTGACTAAACACTCATCTAATGTTCCCTCAGGCATGGGCCCTAACAAGAAGGGAGTCAAGGAAACTAAGGGAAACACACAGAGAAGAATGTTTCAATTGATGGCTCTGGAATAAAGCTGTCTCTCCACTCTAGGTACTTAAGCCCCACATGGCTAACAGGACCTCGTTCCGCAAACAGAAGACGGCGCTACCTCAGCTGTGGCTGAGCTGGGACGCAACGTCCAGCCAGACTGTTGCTGGCCGTCTCCTCCAGTCAGCTGTGGGTGAAGCGGAGGCTGGGGGCAGCCCTGGTTCTCACCCTTGCACCTGGCTCAGGCCGCCATATCCAGTAGCCCTCAGCACACACTGGGAGAGGCTCCTTCCCAGGCAGGAGCGGTCAGGAAATAAATGGTGGGTAATGAGCGCTCAGTCAGGGGACAAGGCCACCAGCCCAGAGAGTGAGACAGATCAGAGCCGAGTACCAGGCTGGGGAAGCAGGAGGGTAGAGGTGGCGTTTAAGCTGGACACTGACAGACTGGCAGGCGCCTTGTCAAAACAGAGGAGGGGGCTGTGCCAGGCAAGGCGGGGCTGAGGAGCTCCGTGGGCAGCCATGGGCAGCCCCGGGCAGGGGCACATGGTCACGTTAGCTGCAGGGAGCAGCGTGTGGGAGGAAGCGGATCCCGCAGGTCTGATAGAAGACCTCTCCAGAGAACCCTGCCTGCAAGCAGAGGCTCTGCTGACAAGCTTGGAGAATTCCCGGGACAGGACAGCAAGAGTGAAACTGGACCCTGCACCCAGGGGAAGGGAGCCCCGTGAGGCGGGTGGCGGTGTGTGAATCCTGACCACACCCTCAGCGGCCAGCTCCTGATACCAAGAAGAAGGCTCCCAACATGAGCTCCATGTCGACTGCGATCAGCTGAACTGGAACATAGATTTTTCTCAGCCATGAGAAATGAGACGTTACAACGTGGACACTGATAGATACTCCACAGCCCAAAACTCAATTAAGCAGAGTTCAAATCAACGACTACAACCTGCAGTTAATGAGACAGTCAGCCTCTTACTACCAACGGCTTAGCACAATGCTCCGCCCATGTGTGGCTGCAGACTTGAGGGGGCCGCTGAGCCAGTCAGCTCCACCAGGAACGCGTGGCCTTTCATCCCGGCGTCTACCACAAGCTCCAGGTGGACATTCCTAGCAAAGTGCTCGCCAATTAAACTTTCTGATGTAATTCTATCACTTTCTGAGAGGGACGGTTTTGATGTATTGTAACCCTCATGAAGACCACTACTACTCTCTGCAGTGGTCCTGGAAAGCTCTGGAAATGTTAGGGACCTGCTCTCACCACAGGGCCCTAATAGTTCTGCTTTCACTGTTGTCCAGACCCGAGTGTCAGGTGTGAGTTGAGACAGTTTCAATTGCGACGGAATCTGCTGCCTCACTGCACGGTTGGGAGGGCCTGAGGACGGCTACACAGGGAGAGAGGAGCCAGCGGCTTTCCCCTCCCCTGGCGTCCGGCCTGTGCCTGGGCTCCGGATCCGAGCCCGCAGTTGGGGCCCTGGGCTGCAGCAGGCGGAGCTCTGAGGAGCAGAGGTCCCGGGGCAGCAGCCGCAGCCCCGAGCCACCCCATCATGAACCCAACAGACCACACAAATCTCTTCGCTTCCTGTGTGCTGAGATGTGAGAAAGGCCAGGAAGAACGTGAAGCAGCTTGGCTTTTACCACCGCTGATGTAAGAAATTGGAGGACTATCTCAGAAACAGTTTCTTCAGAAGCATAAAGACCAAAAAGGGCAGTCGGCGCCCCTCCTGCTTCTCCGCGACGCCGAGGCCCGCGCTCACCTTGATGAGGCTCTCCAGGACAGACTTGCAGATGGCCCTCTTGTCCGTGTTGGTGAGCTCTCGCTTCTTGACCAGCACCCGGTACCGGTTGAAGAAGTCGTGGTAGGCCCACCTGGAGGGAAAGGAGGTGCATCAGGGGACACGTCCACCTCCAGGCCTCACGGGCCCTGGGCGAGCTCAGACGGTGGGTCACTGCAGCATAAAGCCCTTTCTAGAGCAGCAGGAGGCATCCCAGGGTGTCTTGTCCTTGGAGCATTTCGACATGTCCTATAGGACTGTGGCTGGAAGACTGAGGGAAAAGGAGGGATGTGGAGGCACCTCGGGGAGGGACCGAGACAGGCGTTCAGGGTTCTGCCCGAGCACGCGGCCCCCGCCCCGCTGCTCGAGTGGGGCCCACTGCAATGCAGCTGGTTTCTCAATGTTAGTTTTCTCTTATGAAGGTAACTGCGGCTCATTGCAAACATTGTTTTTAACGTACAAAGCAAAAACGGACCCTACCCCTAACCCTAGAGATAATACTGTTGGCATATTTTATAGTTTAGAAGAAACCACTTCTCTTCCCGAAGCAGATTTTACTTAGGAATCTCTCACCCTCACCTCATCACAGTAACACAGGATCACTGTAAAAACGAGCTGCATGAAGGAAACAAAGCACACTTACCATTCCACTACCTTCCGAGAAGGGCTCCTAGGGTGCATTCTAGAAGGACCTTACAGAGGTGAGGAGAGCTGTCCTCACATGAGCAGCCTTCCTGGGGTGCAGATTCAGTTTTCTAGGCTGGTCCTGCCCCCTTTCTCTTCAAAGTGACCTCAGCCCAACAGACATTCTCCTCGACACTCCTGACATCTTATCTAGTTTTCAGGGGTGCTCAGCCCCAGTAATCATATAATCCTGCCAGCACAATTCTGCTCTGAGGAGAGCTCGAGTTGCCAGTGCACATCCTCGGAAGGGACCTCAGCAGCAGATGCTGCACACCTGTCCCAGGTGCCCACACGATCCACATGGCTCGTCCGGAGGTCACACAGGTGTGGCCTGCAGACTGCGCATCTGCCATCTCCCAATACCTGTGGCCTTGCTGAGTGACCGTCCAAGTCCTCAGAAACTCCTCCTCATTCTCAAGTGTTCACGGAGACTCAGTAGGTTACACCTCTTTTCCGGGCACACATTAGCCTTTAAGAGGGTTCCTTTAGAGGTTTTCTTGAAGAAATGAGTGCTGTGGATGGTCAGGCACCACTGCTGGGCAGTGGACACATAAGCTGGGGTCAGGCTTGTGGAGAACGGTGCCCTCACATGATCCATCCAGCCCTTGGCTCCCCTCTCCCCACCGGGCCCTTCGCTCCCCTGGACTCCCTGGGCCGAGAAGGAAAGCAGAGACTGAGCTCAGAGGCTCATCTCCTTTGTAAAAGCTTCCTCGGCTTGGTGGCCCATTGCTAGCGTGGCTCCGACTCTCAGGAGGAGTAAGCTAAGTGCAGACAATGAAATAATGTTTTTCCTCCACGTACAACAGCTGGCTAGGAGGAGTCCTTATCTTTTTCCAGTTAACAGCTTTATTGAGCTATGACTCACATGCTCTGAAACCGACCCTTCTAGAGTGTACTAGCTCATACTGTGTCACCAGTTCTTGGCATATTTGTAAAGCTGTACAACCACGTCGTATGTTGAATTCCAGAACGTTTCTATCACCCCCACAAGAAACCTCATACCCAGCATCAGTCACTCTCCTTTCTCCTCGACCCTGGTAAGCACGAAGCTACTTTCTATCTCCAGGCCCTTACTTTGTAACTGGCCCCAGAGGCGATGGGATATACAGCGGAGTGAGGGGCCGCGGAGGCCTGTGGGTTCCCGTCAGGAGGAAGGGTGGAGGGGCCTTAGCGCTGCAAAGCCTGTGCGTGGTCTTCAAAGGGTTCCCACTGCCCTTTGCTTACTCACGGAGCGGACACTGTTTTCCACTCCTTCAGCTGCAAAGGGACTGTAACCCCAAGGCAGCAGACTTCTGACCACTTCTAACAGGAGGACTGAAAACCGGAAACATGGCCTGTGCTGGTGATTTAGCAGATAAATCTGCCGCCTCCGGCCAGCAGAGACCACGTACATTGCAAGGACCAGATTCATGTCCCAGGGCTGGAGAAACAACCAAGATGAACAACTAATTAAAATGCTTCTTCCTCCTTTCTCAAAAAAAAGAAAAGAGGGAACTATTTAAGGTTATTCATCAGGTGAAAGCTGCTTTAATTATTTCAGTCATGAACCATAAACGTCAAAAAACATCTGCGCCTGCCTGGAGGCCTAAGAGCAGAGAGCCAGAGGTGACACGCTGCAAGTCAGATGAGCATTTGGGTTTAATACATGCAAACACTATTGAATTTCTCCCAGGCTTACTCTGCCCTGTCCCCAAGTTATAAGAGACAATGCTCTCTACTCCTCACTCCATGGAGACTAAATAGATTTGGGTGAGAACCAAATGGAATAATATGTACAAAAAAGGTTTCACAAATCTAAGTCTCCTACTCCCTGCGCCCAACCAGGAACACCTGACTCCATCTGCCTGAGCAGGATGGTGGGCTGTGCCTAGGAGGTGACTAGTCACCTTCCACGTGACGTCCAGGGGCAGGCACATCACCACTCTGCATGCACTCACCTTAATTCTCCCCATGAATTTGCAACTTCTCCGGGGACATCAGAACAGCATTTAGCTTGTCTGAAAATCTTAAACACTTCTAATTTGAAAATCTCTTACTGCAGGCAGCTCCTTAACTCGGAAAGGTTGCAGGCTCAAGGATTTCTTGACAGAGCTGGGGACGGGGCTCTTGACAGAGCTGGGGACAGGGCTGTCAAGACCTCAGAGCCAGGAGCTTCTTGGGGGAGCAGGGTTTGAATGCAGCCCACCCACAACTGAAGGTCCTGGGTTTCTGTCCTGGTGCTGGAGGAAACAGCTAGATGAACAACTAGATAAAAAAAATAAAGAAATGCTACTTCTTCCTCTCTTCCTGCCTGCCTGCCTTTGTTTGCCTTCATTCCTGCCTGCAGCTTTCCTTTAAAAAAAAACAGAGACATGAAGACCAGTGCAGAGCAAGCTTGGGGTACAGCTGTAGAGAAGACTGCCCTGACATTAACCAACCACGTGACCTAGGACAAGTCACAGCCTGGATGCCTCTCCTCCCTTTGTCAAAAATGGGAGATCATCACTCACCCCTTGAAGCACCTCCCTTACTATATCGATCTGTGGGCTCGTGGTGGTAGGTATGGAAAGCTACCACGCACCCCACAGGCTAATGACTCCCGCTTCCTACCCAAGTCCTCTTCCTCTTCTTACAAAGGCTTCCTTGGACGCCCTCACAAGATGACAGCGACGGGAGGGGAGGCTGCCTGCAGGAGATAAAACCCCA
The DNA here is from genome assembly GCA_004363575.1 of Solenodon paradoxus. Taxonomy (NCBI): domain Eukaryota; kingdom Metazoa; phylum Chordata; class Mammalia; order Eulipotyphla; family Solenodontidae; genus Solenodon; species Solenodon paradoxus. The sequence continues at coordinate 141,405 of RJWH01002016.1, read as the reverse complement.
CCCACTCTGGGGTCTACGTGGCCACCAGGGTCCTCACCCAAGCATCACCGTGACCTCTGTGCCCTGAGAGGCACAGCCTGGCAGGAAAGGCACCATTACCTCTCAGAGGAAAAGCTGCCACGTGACGCCAAAGAGAATGTGATTCTTTTTCTGAAAGCACAACTTCTTAACAGGACTTTCGTTTGGCAGGGACAATGCGGGGTTTCGGTGACCAGGTAAAAGTTAGACGAGGCTGCTCGTCAGAACCAGAGGGTGTCCAGGGTCCCACAGGAGGTTACCTTCAGTGTGGAACCGCTCCCTCCCACGGCACTTTAGTGGCTCCCTGTGGGACACCGAGCTTTCTGCCTCGCATCGAAGACATTTTCGGTACACGTGTTAGCTTCTGGGCTGGCCCTGAGCCTCCTCCAGCCAGGTTCCTCTGACAGGTTTTTAAGACCCCCAGCACCTACCGTCATGGTCTATTTACCCACAGGATATTTTTAAGACATCAGTATGCTCTCAACCAGAAAAGCAATGGAACCCCAGTGTGGACCTTTGCTCTCTGCATACAGGGAAGACTATGAGCCTGCGCAGGACAATCCTTCAGCGCGGGGGCCAGTCCCACCGACAGAGCCTACAGCCTCTTTGAACCATGACCCCACCCACTGACATAGCCAAAGGGGCTCCCAAACATCTGCAAAACGTTCACTGTAGAACACGGCTATAGGCCGGGGACCCCTCTCAAGAGCCATCACTGGCAGTGCGAGCCCACTGCTGCCGGACCCGCTGTCGTCGGGCGGCCCTGGAGATGTGGGTCCCTCCCACTCGCAGGCTTGCTGGCCTGGAAGGCTCTTTCAAGTCAGTTCTGGGTCGTAATTCATTCTACTTCTTGCTCATAGAAGGAGAACTCCAGCCTGAGTTCACCACGAGGCCCCGACCGTGCCCCTAACTCTGCGCCACCCACTGTCACCCGGCCTCGCACCCTGGTACCCAGTGAGTGTGTGCTGCACACTCAGCCCTGCCTGTGTCACGACCTGCCCTCACTGTGGACTCCTGTGCAGAGGCCTGAATGTCTCGGACTTCAACCATCTGGAGCCCGGCATGCATCTGACCACAGATGCGGGAACACTCTGGACAAGGACACGCTGGCCCGAGAGGCCCCCACAGGCCAGTGTGAACATGGGGCGGGCCTGCCAACGCATAGGCTTTGCGTCCCATCTCTTGGCCAAGCTTCCTCACATGGGGATCGGCTGGTTTAGACAAAAGCAGAGTCTCTACAGGAAGCCTGGGGTATGAGGCTCTACGTAGCAATCTCAGTGACATGAGGCCCCAAAGAAGAATCCTTGAGGAAGACACAGCAGGTTACCACAGAAAATGGCAACGCATCCATCAGGGATTTCAAGTCAGGATTAGCTGGGCTAAGCGGTACTTTCGGATGCCTCACTGCCCTGAAAAGCTCAGCTCAGGTCAGAGTCTCAGCACGCTGACATGAGTGTCAGGGATACGTGTTTCTTCCAGTGAAGAACTGTCACAAGATCATGAGCCCCAACGCAGGTGCGTCTCCTCTATGACGCCTCGCACGAGGGCCAGCAGAGGTGCGAGGGGCAGAAGAGTTTAGCCATGAGGTCATACCATGCATGCTGTCAAACCCAATAATCAGGGCCACCAGACTCTGAACACTGACTTGTGAAAATTGTCATCATGGTAGCCAAGCGCCCCACACTTCCCTTTCTCTCCCTCTACCACAGGGGCATAATGTTGGCTGTACAGTTCCTTGGAACTGTATGGAGGGTGGAAAGACTTTTCAAAGGGACAGGAGAAGTCGGTCAGAGGAGACGGGCACTTTCTTGAAGACTCAACAGGGCGGGCATCCCTAACCCCCGGGAAGGGAGTAATGGTGACGCCACCCCTTTCCTTCTGTGTGGACTTAATCTGTCACTGGAGTTTTACAGGACTTGTTTTGTTATCCTACAACACAGCTGGTATCACCTCTTCTCTACTCAAGAGCCAAGAAGAACTGGACTTTCAGCTGTGCACTTACTGAAGCATAAGCAGATGCTGATTTATGGTGACCATCTGAAATGTACACAGCGTTGTAATGAAGTGTTAGTGCTACAAAAATATTTCAGAAACTCAAAACAAATGAAAAGAGTTGACGCGAACTGGAGAACACTGGTGCTGCACAACTGGACGCAGGCTGGTCTCTACTTCATGCACAAGGGAGGGAAGGGCTTTGGCAAAGGTTTCTTAGATGTGGCATCTAAAGCAAAAACAACCAAAGGGAAAAAAGGATCAAGCGAATTTCTTTCAACTTAAAAAAGGTTTTTGTGCTTTCTAGAGCACCATCAAGAAAGGGGAAAGGCAGTCCACGGAATGGGGGAAAATATTCACACCTCACTGATGTGGTAAAAATCTAGTGCCTACAATATAGTAAGAACTACAATGCTACACTAAAAAAGCAACTCAGTTAAAAAACAACAGACAAAGGATTGAACATTTCTCTAAAGACAACAGACAAATGACCAATGAAAAGGTGCTCCCATCATTAATTACCAGGGAAATGTGAATCCCAACACAAAGGGACACCCTTTCACATCCAAGGGCTACAGCATAAAAGAGAGAACACAAGTGCTGACAAGAACAAGAACACGTGGAAATGGGACTCCTCACCCCACTGGGAGACACCACCACCAGGCAGCAGCGTGGAAAACAGCTCCCTGGAGCCTTGGCGACTGTGTGACCCAGCGATCCTCTCCTCAGTACTCACCCAAGAGAAATGAAGCTGTGTCTGTGCAGAAACGTGTACATGTACTCACAGTAACGTGCATACTCACCGAAAAGTGGAAATAAACCAAATGTCCACTAATCCACGAATGGGAACCATGTGGTCTAGCCTTACAATGAAACAGTCATCAGTGACATGAAGGAAGGAAGCTCTGGTCACTCCACACCATGATGTGCTTTGAAAACTTAATCTTAAGTGAAAGGAGAGACACACACACACACACACACACACACACACACACACACGCTGCCTGTGATATGGTTCTAGCTAAGTGAAATACCCCGAAGAGGCACAACTGTAGAAACAGAAATTAGGTTATTGCTTGCTACAGGCTGGGAGGAGGGGAAAGAGGCAGTGAGTACAGGAATTATTTGGGGGTGATAAAAACATTCTGAAATCGGGTAGAGTAGATAGCAGTGATGCTGTGAACTGGAACACAATGAAAATCACTGAGTTGCACACTTTGAAAGGGGGACTTTCACAGCACATGATTTGTGTCTCAAGAGAAAAAAGTCAATGTGATGAACAGATGGGTGGTGGGGGGCGCTTTGCACTGGCGCTCATGAAGGGGCGCCCTGTCTAGAGGTGGAAGGTGTGTCCCCCACCACACATACCTGTGTCCTGGGTCAGAAGGCTGCTCCGCGGTGTTGCACAGAGGGTTCATTCCTCCCCACTGGCTTTGAGCTGGAGCCAAAACCCAAGAGAGGACTGAGGAGACCCTGGCTGTCATGGCACTGCCGGGATAGGACCCAATGGCCTCGATCCCCCCCGGTGGCCAACATTTAACAGTCATCCGGGAAACCTTGTCCAAAGGCAGATTCTGACATCACAGGTCTGAGGCGAGGTCCTGGATTCTGAAGGTGTCAACTGGGCAGCCCTGGGTCAGACTCCAGCTCTCAGCTAAGGAGTCAGAATGAAAGGCCGTAACATGCTGAGATAAGCCATCTCTCTTCAAAATAAGTTCTACACTATTTCTTCTCTGGGTGAGCTTTTCACAGTGAGGCAAGGAATTGTGTTATGTGTGTAAGTCTGATCATAATTAAACAGAAAGGCGGTTGCTCAAGCCTCCGTCTACAGCCTAAGTGAGTGACTGCCGAGGCGGCAGAGGAACGGACGCTGGGCAAGGAGTGACATCTCTTCAGAAGGCGTGGAGTTATTCTGAAGGGAAGAGGGTGAGATGGGTGAAGTGAAGGAGAACGAGAGAGCTGTGAAGACTTGTTTCTACTGAAAAAACTATAAACACAGCCCTATTCATGGAGGCCCCACACACACTCTTGCGTCTCAATGGTGTTGGCATCACGACTCCTCCAGACACAAAGCTACTTGGAGCCCCTGAAAAGGGAGACAGATGACTGCACAGGTGGAAGGTGCGTGGAAGGGTGGCAGTCTCTCCTGGACAGAGCATTGGTCATGGTGCTTTGTGTACACCACAGTGAATGTCTTGCTTAGTCACTGCGGCGCAGCACAGACTGAATGATGCATTTTCATTTTAAATCAGATGCACAGGCGCTGCCACTCTTGGGGAGGATAAAAAATAGACAGGTGTACAGCACCCTGAGATGGGACGAGGGAGCTCCAGTGCCAGTGGTTCTGCATTTGCCCCCTCTGGCCTGTGGGCTTGGGGGCACCGGGCATGGCTTAACGATGAAGCAGGGCTGAGGGCTGGGGGGCAGGGCCTGGAGGAAGGAACTCCGCCTGAAAGCCGCAGCGGAAAAGGGTGCCCTCTGCTGGGGCCCTTGGGGAAGGGTCCGTGGCAACATTTCATTGCAAGTCCCTGCTGTCATTTCCCTGTTTCTCTCTGTAACAGGAGCTTGTCCTCTAGCCATGTGAGTAGGAGGAATACAGGAAAAGGATATAAATTACAATTCACTTAGTCCAAGAAACCCACTGAAGTTTCCTTCAGAAACACCTCTACAAATTGGGCTAACGTGACAAGCTAAGACAAGAAAATCACTGTGTTCTGCCAAGTCTCAGCAGCCAAGGAGCTCAATTCTTTTTCTGTAACAACTCCCCCAGGTCTGCTCAAGTCGCTCTGGTCCCAGGACGGTCTCTTAAAGTCAGATCAGCAAAATGACAGCTCAGAGTCCACAGTGAGGCGCACACGCGACATGGGCTGTGCACTGCCCTCGGCAGGCGCCCAGCGGGCTGAGAGCCTGTAAGGCTGCACTGCTTCATCCCAGACGCAGGACGCGTGCCAGCCTCTCAGACGAAGCAGACAGGCATCCTTTTCAGGACCCACAAGGGTCACTCCCAGTGCTGACCAGGATTCACAGGGGCAGGCAGCAATGTGTGTGGTGAGAAGAGCACAGGCGCGGTGGCTTGTCCCAGCCTTTCCCTCCCTGCTCATCTTCCACGAAATGCCGCTCTGCACATGCGGCTTGGCGGTGGGAGTGCGTGAAGGGGGATTAGGACTAAATACGACAGAACGTGTCTGCCCCGCTCACTCCTGCCACACACTACAGCGACCCTCTCAAGTGGCAGTCTGGGGTGGGAATCCTGGACCGCTTCACTAAATCTGCTGAGAGCAAACGTGAGGGCGGCGGAGGTGGCCTCCAGGATCTAAGCCCAAACGCTTAAATCACAGCATTCGATGACACTGTGACAGCAGACTGTTCCACAATACCTGTAATCACACAAACAAAAGGCGCAGATGTTCCTGTGACATGACCTGCTAAAGAAGTCTGATGCAATAAGGGAAGCAAGGATGACCTTCACCAGCTGCCCCGTGAGAGGCCAGCAAGCGTGTGGGCGACTTGACATTGCTGACAGTGCTGATCACAGCAGGTGGGTGAGAAATGGGATTTCCATGCTGGTCTAAAGACTCAGAGGGGCACACTTCCTTAGTGCCAGGAGGAGTGTGTCTGCATAGGTGGACTCACGCTTGGCCTTCCAGTGCGCTGCGGCCAGAGGGCTGAACGCACAGAGCTGGCAGAGAAGCCTCTTCCCTGACCGCTGGTCTGCACGAGCAAGCAATCGCCCCTCTCTCCCCGGACACCATGCTGCCTCCAGGCTCGCCGTATCGCCCGCTGCTCCCCACCCTCACCCTTCCAGGACCAGCTCAGAGCTCCTCTGATTCTGCTGTTGTTTCAGGCTGGCAACACTTCTAGACTATGGCTCCCGAAGGGCCGAGACCAAGACTTACACTACTTAATTCCCTCCCAGCAGTCATCATGTGCATCAATGTCCCCACAGGATGACAAGGGATGAAGGGCTTGTTGACAGGAAAGGAGACCATCAAGATCAGAAAATCTTTTCTTTCTACAGAAGAATCACGTGACACATGGAAGTAAAGCCCCCCCCTTTCCCTCCCACCGCTCCCACGGACCGTGTTACACTGCACAAAGCCAGGAGGAGTGTGGCACCTGCTGGCAACGATCCCACAGTGAGGACACCAGCAAACTCAGCTGTGACTCAGAGGTGGCAGAGTCCTGCAGAGACCTCCTCTGTCTGAAGTGTGGACCACAAGAAATCATGTTGGACCCAGGGACACCTGCCATTCTTTGATGTCCTCCAGGAAGAGATTCACATCCTCTGCAAGTCACCTCCCCTACTAAACGTCTCTTCCGTGACGAAGTTCTCGGTGAAACAGGAGGTAGGCTCATATATGCTGAGCTGGACCCCTAAGGACTTGTCTCCCTTACAGGGTCTCATTGTCACATGTTCCAGTTCTTCTCCCCTGGGTGACACAGATCATTGACAAGCCACCATCAGCACCAATCATGCACAAAGCTGACTGCCGGGTCTCTGCACCACACAGCACAGTGTGGCTGTCCCCACCTGTGGTCTTGAGTTTCTCACTGTGGGGCCCTCAGCTGTCTCCCCTGGGCAGCTCAGTGCTGATCTGTGTTGACAGACTTTCGATCATTTTGAGATCGACCTCTCTCAAGTGCTTAGAGAATTTGGGGCTTCCCGAATGCTCTTTAGAGACAAACAAATACATCAGGGTTTCACAAAAAAGAAGTGAGGGGTGTGTTCTACCCAGATAATGACGTCCAGAGGGGTGCAGCTGCCTGCTGTTATCTGGGTGGATAACAGACATTTTATTATATGCTCAAGCTCCCAGCACTGTGCTGAGGACTTTCAATGTATCGTCTCATTCTTCACAACGACTGACCAAGTAGGAATACGGACATTCCCCTGAATGCCAAGGAAACCCAAGTTTAGACTGATTTCTCGTCCAGGGTTACAACCAAGTGGGGGGGCGGTGTAAGGGCTGACACGTGACCCCATGCCTGACCCCAAGGTTCTGGGTCCAAACACGGGACCGCTCCGGGCTCCGGGTCCGGTTCAGGTTGCAGTTCTGCTGCCTGGACTTTTGTACTTGAAGGCAGAGAGAGCAGGCAGCAGCCTGACACCAGGCCTCAGACTGATCCCAGGCCCGCGGTGGCGGGGGACAGTCTCACGGGACCCCCACCCCACGCCTTCACCCTGATAAAAGCCTCTGGTGGCGGCATTTCCCTGAGAGGGGCCGTAAGATGCTTGGTACCACCTCTGAACAGGGCTGAGGGCAGGACAGGCCTGGTCCTCACTCAGCCACCACAGCTGGTGACCTCCGCCAGCTCACTTCCTTCTCCAGGTCTTATCCAGGATTGTCTGACTTCACGACGCACCCACAGCGAGACAGAAAACCAAGGGTCAGGCCACGAAATACCTTTAACCATAAACTGCCATCTTGTGTTTTTCATACCATTGTGTTATTTCATTAAAAACATAAAATGTTGATCACGCCGCCTTACACTGATTTCCCGACCATTTATATTTGCCATTGTATTTGCAATAAGGATTTGAAAACCTGTGGACTAGAGGGTGGACTAACAAGACGGTGAACCAAAACCTTTGGGGGGCCCAGTAGATGGAAGAGAAGAGCAGGAAGGAGGCAGCTGCCTCCAGGGAACACAGCAGCTGCCCAGTCTCTGTCTAGTTCTTAAGTTGAGTCAACTTCATCTGATCTGAAGCCTGTGCGAGGCGCAGCCCCTGAAAGGCGAGCTGACGGGTAAGGCTGCAGCACCTGAACTCAAGACTGAATGGCGGTGCCGGCAGCCTGATCCCCCGCTGGCGCTGGAGGCCGCAGGGCAGGCAGGGAGGAGGGAGAGAGCGCTTTTGTGGAAGGACAGCGGAGCCCACCTCACCGACGGAGGAGTTGTCAGCTACGGGTTCAGACGCTGCGGTCCAGAGATGGATGTGGCCCCGGGATACTCCCTGACTCTCTGTCTAAGCTGGGAGAAATGTGGTTGAAATGGAAACAGTACCAGCATTCAAGCCTGGGGAGAGCAGGTCACTCTACAGAGCAATGCTGGGTTCTGAAAAGCTGCCTGGGTACTGCAGACAGTGACAGCTCCTGTGTCAAACACAAATTCCTAAATTCCATCAGCAACTTCCTTCCAGGACCTATGGGGAACCATTGAGAGTCATGTGGTTCCTGGCTAACTAGCCTCTGTGTAAGAAATGGTCCCTCAAATGTGGGGCAAAGTGCAGAGGTGAGTGGAGGGGGACTCTGTCCTCCCTCCAGCCCTGCTCAGGACAGAGGTCACCAGGGTCTCTGGACTGCTCTGCAGTTCTGCTACTGGGTGCATGTCTGGTCCATGTGACACCGGTGCCATCTGACTGCAAGAGAGCAAGTCACACCCCACCCCTACTTCGGGTTAGTGCCCAGAGGGACCCAGTGTAGGCACAGCTTCACTGACACTGCGGTGGCTCAATGGCTGATCCGCAAAGCAGATCGGTTCACGACTGCTGCTTAACTCAAATACATGACACTTGCCATCACAGATTTGATTCGATATTAAGAGGCAAGGAAATCTGCTGACAGATGAATGGAGAAACCAACGTGGTCTCGGCAGACAACGGAATATTATTCAGTCTTAAAAGGTGGGAAACACGCATGGGGGAACCTCGAAGACAAACACTGCATGATTCCATGTATGTGAGAGGGTGAGACGCGTCTTAAGTCAAACCCAAAGGAGCTGATGACTGCTGGGGTCTGGAGGTAGGGGGAGAAGGGGCACAGGGTTTTTGCTGTGCAATCCGAGAAGAGTTAGAAGGATGGCGATGATGGTAGATGAGGTGAATGTACTCAGCAGCACTGAACTGCTCTCTTAAAAATACTCAAGGTGACAAATACTGTTGTATTTACACACACACGCGTGCGCACACATACACACACACACACACACAAGGCAGAGGATAAGGAGGGAGTTGAATAACGGAGCAGTGCCCTTGGCCACTCTTATGAGCTGTCGCCTAGACCATCACCAGCTTGGAATTTGAAAAGCTGCCCAGAGGACATCTTTGTTGATTCTCAGTACTTCTCAGGCAAACTGAAATTCTCACGTCCGCCAGCATCCTGCTTGGGCCCTCTGGGTTGGGAATGGACTTTTTGGCTCCTTTGCCTGCTGACTAGACATGCGAGGGTTCCCCCGGGAGCCAGAGTCTGGCAGGCGAGGCAGGACACCTTACCTGGACGGGTAGCCGGCTGCACTGATTCGAATTGTCTCCAACACCCCGCAGGCTCTGAGCTGCTGCACTGCTCGCTTTGGGTCAAAGCTGCAAAACAAAGACAAGAGCGAGTGGCCACACTGGCAAACTAGAGACAAGAAAGGTTGAGAAGGAACGATGGCCCCTTCCCACATGGAGTCACAGCTCAGAACATGACCAGGAGTTCAAGGTCAGGGCCAACACACACTAGGCGCTGACTGGCAGGCACATAAGCCACTCCAGCACCTCCAGTTCTGTGCTGAGGATGTAAGCACGTCCTCTCCTCACCCAGTACCCCTCCTCTTTGCCTACCTGAATCCCGGCCACCCTCCAAGACACGTTCCTGCCTTGTCTCCAGAATCTTCCCTTATTTCCATCCACTTGCCTGTTTTAATTCAATGACCAAAACATACATAACTTGATGCCACGAGCATTGCTTGGCTTAGAGGCTAAAAAGGTGAGTCTCTGGCTAGCCAGACCTGGTTTGAGTGATGACACGGCCACTTTCCATCTGTGTGTGTAATTTGGGCAGAAACATAACTTCCCTGGGCTTCAGGATCCTCACCTATAAAATGGGGAACAGCTGACCCAATTTATAATATTTGAGAGAAGATTCAATGTCAGGGCCCATGAAACAGAACAGCACCTGGCACAACATAAGGGCAGGTGTACTGTGAGCCGTTACCATCAATTCTAATTTGGTTTAATAACAAGTTCATCTAGTTAATTCTAGCTGCTCAGTTAAACATCACGCAGATGAAGGACTGTTTTCCTATCTCGAGAGCTGTGGGCCACGACTTCAAGGACTCACATGTGCAACCGCCTAAAACTAGCATGGGACACCCACGTATATTGAGGAGGATGCAGAAGAATGAAAGAAGCCAGACACGGTCTGGGCTTCTAAAAGCATCCACACTTGCAGGGGAGAGAAGCGTACGGAGGTTCCATTCTGCAAGGCAATAGGTGGCAGGTGTGTTCAAGGGCTGAAAGAAAGTGAGGGAAAGCTGCTGTCATTTTCAGGGTACAATCAGGGAGTGTGAGTGGAGACTTAAGCTGGACTCAAATTAATAACTACACTTGGTGAGACTGCTGGCCCACCCTGTGCAGAGGCACAGGGATAAACAAGCGTTCCTTTCTGGCTGCTCTACAGCTCAAGGAAAACCGCGAGCCCTGCCTCGTTTGCTCCTTCCGCTCTGGGCAATGGGAGGGAGGGAGGCGGCCCCCCAGGCTCAGTCCTGGACGCCAGGACACCAGCATCCACACATCTGGGCCAGGCTGTTGGCCTCGCTGGGCACGTGCAGACCAAGGCGTCTTCACCCCAAAGAACCCCTGTGGCCTGGCGGGCAAGTCTTCACCCACCCATCCACCAGGCTCCTGGAGGCCCAGGCGTTCTTCTCCCAGCTACGGGCCCACTCGGGATTCAGGAACTCTGCAGGAAGGGTCTGACCAGTGTCTACCACCTTCCACCAGGGACTCTGTCCCTCTTCTCTATCTCTGCCTGGCCTGCTAAGACCCTGGTCCTGCCCTCTCTTCTCTCGTAACTGAGGGCCCGAGTCCATCGTGACAGAAAGTTCCCTGGGAGAGCGGGCACTCTGAGTGACTAAAGACTGCAAGCTGCCCACCTTCAGTCCAGGCACCCTCTGCATTCCATGTCCTGGGGCTCAGGGTCCCCCGGACACCTACATTCCCTAGGGCCATGCTCGCCAACTCACACGCCCCTCTCAGCTTCTCATGCCCTGCGGCCCCACCTGCTCAAGCCCCAGCCGCCTCCACCCCAGCCCCCCGCCCCCACTCTCCAGCCCCTCACCAGCACTTCAGATAAAGCACAAGGGGCCTGAGCGCTGCTCAGCTCAAGTCATTTCTCTTAAGTGGCAAACAGCTCTTAGTAGAAGGGTCCTAAGAGTGAAAGGGACACAGGCTGAGAGCCTGCTGTGTGCCGAGCTCTCGTGGTGCCGTCCCCTTGGTGGGTTTTCAGAGGCCCCCCGGAAAATGGGTCTGGAATCCAGGAGGCCCTTAATCAACACAGGGTGGCAGTGACCAGCAGTCTAAGCAGCTCTGGGGGTGGAAGGAGGCTAGGGCCTCGAGTGACCTTCAGCTGCGGGCTCTGCCGTTGACGGGATCTGCTCCTTTGCTCCCAAGTGGTCATCCGGGCCCCGCGTGGTGAGCGCGAAGTGGCCGTGGCTCTCCCCCAGGCTCTGCACCAGGCTCTGCAGCAGCTCTTCCCACGCTTTGCACAACTGCAGGGTGAGTTCAACCCCAGTGAGGGTGGGGCCTGCAGCGTGCTTGGCAAGAGGCTCTAAGACCAGCTGGGGGCCCGGCCCCTCTGGAACCTTCCACACGGCTTCCTTGGTGGAAAGTTGAGCCTGTACTGCCTGAGAAGCCCTTCTTCCCTTAAAAGAATGATTACATTTGCTCAGAAGCCCTGTCTACCCTGTCCTGGGGCCTCCGTCTCATGCCTGACCACTGGCCATCGGCCCTGAGCAGGACGGTCCACTGGCTGGAAGTGGCTCGCTGAGTGTAACCCCCCTACACTCTCTCGCAGTTAAGCTCTTTGGCGGGGGGTGCCACACGTGTTTTATCTCAGCCCTCCCCCACACTTAGCTGGTCCCTCAAAGGCACGTGGCCAGTAGCATTTGAACTCAGCTTTAATGTTCTCCTTTGCTTCCCGGCAACCTCACAGAATCACCTCCCTCACAAAGGCCTTTTCTCCTAAGATGGCAATGCAGCCTTTGCCCCATGGGTGGGGGACAGCAAGGGCGAGCTGAGAGAACCTGATCTGGTCTTAGCTCTGCCACCAACAGGTAGCCTCACTCTGGGCAGGGCACATTCCTGTAACTCCGTTTTTCTCAGTGATTCGCAGAAATTGAGAATCTCTTCCCAACTCTAACTCTCAAGTCAAGTGAAAGAGGAACCCTATTAGAAAGGAAAAGAAAAGACACTACATATAGAAATTATTGTCACCATCTTTCCCTGGCCCCACACCCCTAGGGGACATGCCAAGTTGCCAGCTGTCTGTACCTTAATCTTCCCTCTTCAATGTCAAGAAAACTCCCTGTCAAATGCATCCCTCCACCAGTCCCCTGCATCTGTTATCAGGTGACTGGGAGTGAAAAGCAGTCCTTCCACCCATGACGTTTGGAGGACCACAGTGAGGACAAGCAACGCCCAACTCTGCACTGAGCAATCACCAGACAGGTATGAGGTAAACTACGTCCAGGGTTATTCGTCCCCTTCCCAATAAAATGTGCAGGCTCAGCAGAGCCAGAAGCTAGCTGGATGCAGAGGGGAGATGCTGCTGTTAGAAGTGAGCCCCACCTCAGCAGTCACACGACACTTAATTGACTTTGTACAGGCTGCTGGGTCCCCTCTCCATCAGTCATCAGTTCTGCAGCATTCTGTGGTCACACATCCAGACCCCAAGACTCTCAGGGGTGCCTGCTTCTAAGAGTAGTGCGCTGGACTTCAGTGACTGGTCAGTGCCTTCAGTGAACAACCCCGAAGCCCACGCGTGCCCCAGCCACCTCCTCCCTGGATAGTCACTTTCTCGCCTCTCTGCTCCTACAAACTTTATAGACCTGCTGACCGTCACTTCTGTCCCCCAGTTGTCAGGACTTCATTAAGGATGAGGAACATGTCCTCAGTCACTGTCATTCCACCTGTCCTAGTCCAGTGTCCAGTGAACAGTGGCTATGAGAGAGGTTTTCCGAATAAAGGAAGCAGCAGAGGGGAAAAAGACTTGTGAACAAGAGAGGCTGTCGAAGCATTACCTGTGGGGCAGTGGCTCTCTACTGCAGGCAAATCTACCCTCCAAGGGATGCTGGTGATGTCTTAAGACATTTTAAGTTATCACAATGGCGGGGTATCAGCAGCATAGATAGGGGCCAGGGATGTTGCTAAGCCTCCTCCTTTGGTGCACAGGACAGCTCCACACGCAGTTACCCCGATGTCAAGTGCCCGGCCGTTGCGGGTGAGAGGAGGAACATGGCACTTCTAGAATAATGTCAATAACACTATATATTTTACTCACATGAAATGCTATGCTTCTCACAAATAATCCCCATGATCTCCCTGAATTCCCTCTTCAGGATAATTACTTTAAGCACAATGAACCAATGAAGAACTAAGACAAAGGGCAAAGGACTAGAGCTTATTATGAGTCAAAGAATCAGCCCAGAGCCAGGACTAGAATCTGGGTTTTCTGACGTGGTTCAGTATTTTACTGGGAGGGAGATTTTTGATCCTGACAACCAAGGAGGGTCTTAGAAAAACGGGCTAGTAGCACTAGTCGCCCCTCCAACAGTCCCCAGCACCGGCTCTGCTTTGGGAGGAAGGCCCCGCGAGAGAATCCGCACCAGGCCCTGATGCAGGGACTGCGGAGGTCATGGCTGGAGGCAGAGCTGGTGGAGAGCCCCCACGCCTCTCCCGCCCGCCCGGGCTGCTGTCCTTCACACCTCATCTGTGTCTTTCACACACGCTGCTCTTGAACAGCCTTTTTTCTTCTGGAGGCAGCTGGCAAACAGATGCCACACAGAGGAAATTTCTAAGCATGTCTCAGAAATTTGGAGGAAGGGAGAAGAGTGAACAGTCAGCGGGCTTCAAAGAAGGCTGATTCAATCTTGTCTTCCTAACCTTTCCCAGCACCGGGCCCACCTGAGCAGAAGTCAAGCTTTATTAGATGATAGGAACTGCAGAGGGCAGCTCGGATATGCATTCTGAGAATCTGAGTTGCCAAAATAAATCATTTCAAAGAAAGAAATTATGCTAGGACCAAAAAGGATGGGAGGAAAGAGCTTCAAAGATTTAAACACATATCTCCCTTTGGCCAGAGGGAAGTAGCACATGTGAAGGCTCAGGGAACGGAAGCGAAAGCTACAGAAGTTAACTGGGACTCTTAAAGGTTAGGATAGTATTCCAGGCAAGAGATGGAGAGAGACCAAAACAGTGATAGAAAAGGGAAACCAATGTTTGAAATTAAACAGACTCCATGGGACTCCATGGGACAATGGCTGGATATGGGGAGTCAGGGAGGAGGACGAATTACATGTGATGCTACCCAGAGTGGTGGCCACTAGCCACCTTTCATGGGTATTTGAATGTAATTCAGGTGAAATGAAAAATTCAGTTCCTCAATCACACCAGCCCCATTGCAGGCACTCAACAGCTATGTAACTGGAGGCTACCATGTAGGATAACGTAGCTCACAGGACTTTCCCGTCATCACAGAGAAACCCAAAGGACAGCGCTGGTCCAGAGCGACTCTCAGGTCTCTAGTTAGAAAGATTAAGTTTGGTGGGTGGATGAAATCAGGACATGCTCATGGCATTTACTACGAGACAAACGAGATAAAGAGAAACCATCGGTGGGGATGGGGTGGGTGGTGAGGAGTCTGGTTCAGACATATCGGATGCGAGGTGGTCCGAGGAGCTACAGCAGCCATGCAGAAAGACGGGCCAGAATGCGCAGAAACCAGAGATGGCAGACAGTCAAGACATCTGAGACATACATGTGGGCACAGATGGAATTAAGGGCATTTCTAAGGTGGTGTAGAGGCAGGATTTGGATCAGAGCAGGCCGAGGCATCAGGTAGGTGAGCAAGTGTGGTGTGGCTAACTCTGGAAAGTCAGTGGTAGATGTGAGAAGCAGGATACCGTGGTGTGCTAACACGCAACATGTCGTTTGAAGTCATTTCCTCCATGGGAGAAGCCTTCTCCGACCATGTCAGGGACCCTCCCATCTCCGAGCTGAACATGCACTGAGATGCAGCATTTCACAGCGCACTTTTATGTGGTGGTTTAATTCACCACTGTAAGCAGCATGGGGCCAGGCCACTTCGTCTCATCCTCTTGAAAGCCCCTGGACACAGGTGAAACTAGAGCGAGGCTTGTATTCAGAACATCAACCTTTTCCAGCCAAGCGGAGTCTAACTCAAGCTCTCACAGGCACTTACTGGAAGGGCAGCTTCTCGTCATTTGGCTTGATGCAGCGGACGTAGTGTGGCGTCGTGGCGTTCAGAGTCTCCATGAGCAGGTGCAGGGAGGAGCGAAACTGGGGAGACAGACACCGAGGCCTGGCTGTTTATCTTTAACGTTTAATGGGTGTATAATAAAGAAATGCCAAGTGGTAGTCGTTGCTGATCCTAATACTGAAAGCAATATTATATGTATCATCACAGTTAACCCAGAAGTTGGGAAGAAACTCAGAGGCCTGGAGTCATAGCCCAGGAGACAGCCCACCTCGCTACACAAACAAAACCAAGCCCCTCCTATATGCTGGCCATAGGGTTTCTCAAACCAAATGGGGAGACACCACCCTGCACGAATGTACCTCAGTGTTGTGATCACATGAGATGAACAGCGGGCAAGTGCTAGAGGACTGAAGAGACAAGAGCTCCCGAACCCGAGGCCCTGGAGCCTTGACAGGTGGGGCCTGGCATCCTGGCGGGTTTACTATAAGCCAAGTGTCCAGAATCGGCAAATCCGTGGAATAGAAAGGTCAGCAGTTGCCACGGCTTGACTGGCACTCTCTGCTCTTGGGAAACACACGGGGTGTAGAATTCACGACAATACCACAGGACAGCTCTTTTTCAGTTTTCTGGGACCTGGGGATCCACACCACCCTAGGCTTCCGGGCCCTCTCGGCTCTCCCACAGGAGCCTGCAGTGTGTGATGTCAACCACGGGGATTAAGTGCATCATCAGGGGCAAGAAACAGCCCCATCCTCTCCTGCCAGCTCCCTCTCGAGAAGGCTGTGGGGTTTCATTCTTCCAAGGGCACAGGGGACGGAGTGGGCCAGAGCCCGGATGCTCAGGCTGCCTGGTGTCCCTGACTCTCAGCCATCCTTCCCTGCAGGAAGGTCAGCCCTGCCACGTGTCCCCAGACACAGCTTCCTGTCATGGGGCCTGGGGCTAACCTGGTGGCCCACGGTTTTCTTGTGCTCCTTGTTGGAGGCTTTCAGGAGGGGTCTGGAGGAGCGGACATGGATCTTTGCAGACGAGCCCTTCCCAGAGGTGCTGGTGGCAGGAACAGAGTCCTTGTCCTCATGAAATAAGTCAGCCACTAGTGGGAACTGGAAACAAACAGAAAGAACACTGAAAACCAGATTTCTCACACTTTATGTTGCTTAGACTCTTTCCATGTAGCTTTCCAAAAAACAACCAAGAGAATTGAAAGCATGTTCACACAAAAACTTGTCCAAGGCAGTATTATGCATATTAGCCACAAAGGAGAAACAAACCAAATGTCCATTAATTAATGAATGGGTAAACGAAATTCATCTGGTGGATGATTCATCAGCATTACAGAGCATTGCAGAAGTCCCCAAATAGTGTCAGAAGTCAGAACATGGGTGAACCTGGAAATAGGCGAAGTGAAAGAAGGCAGACACGGAAGACCACACCGTGCGACCCCCATTTGTCTGCAATGGTGTGATGTCTCGGCAGTGACGAAGGAGCAAGAGGGTGCTGGTGTCTCCTCAAAACTCGTGCAGAACGGGTGCAAATGGGTGCAGCCCACAGAGAACAGTGTGCGGCTTCTCAAAAAGCTGAAGAGGGGAATCCCACATGATCCCGTCTTCCCACTTCTGGGCATCTACCCAGAAGATACAAAACCCCCATCCGCAGAGATGTATGTGTCCCCATGCTCGTTGCAGCCCTATTCCTATAGCTAAGAACCGGAAATCTCCTAAGCGCCCAACATCGGATGAATGGGTGAAGAAGATGTGGTACGTATTTACCAGGGAACACTGCACAGCCCTTAGGAGAGACGAAATCCTATTGTTTGAATCAACATGACTGGATCTAGAGGGGATGACGCTAAGTGAAACAAGTCAAAAGAAGAAAGATAGAGACCAGATGACTTCACTCATAGGTGGAACGTGAACAGACAAAACAAGGAGCAGACGAAACAAAACCAACCCTTGGTCACTTGCAACAGAACTGAGGTGTCCAAAAGGGAATGGCATTGGGGGGGTGGGGGAGTGGAGGCGGAGCTCACTGGACAGTGGTGAAGAACACTTGGTGATGTGGTGGAGGGCAGGGTGTATTGACATATATCTAAGCAATGGAGAACCTGTACATAGGAAATTAATGTGTAGAATAATTTCTACAATAAAAAAATGAAAAAAAAAATTCCAGAAGTGGGGTGTTAGATCTAGGCTCTGGGCTCACTCAGAAACCATCTCTGCAAACATATTCAGCGACATGACCAAGTGGTGGGGTGATGTGACTGGAGGTGTACCACACGTGGCAATTTCGCATCCTTCTGATTTACAGTTTTGCTCTTTGACCTCCCTGTCTCCAAACTCACCCGGGACCATTGGCAATAACTCAGGGCAGTTCTCACTGACAAACTGGAGTTTCAGATTCTCTGTCCAGTGAGCTCCCTGGTTGAGGACCTCTGGCGTTCTTCGCGGACTAAGGTAACTTGCGTGAATGCCACAGATCAAAGCACTCATTGTGACCAGCCCGCAGCCCAGCCCTGCGCAGGAAAGTTTCCCAATCACAGAGAAGCAGACTGAGCATGCTCGCCCCCGCCCCCCACCCCCACCCCCACAGAATTCTGAAGGCTGATGCTCGAAACCAGTCTCCCTTGCATTAGGTATCAGTTTATACTTTTGGGGAGTTCGGTTTCAGAGTCCAAGGGGAAGGAGGCAGTGGGGTCCGATGGACAGTCGTGCAGGGCTACCGGAAATTTGGTGGTGGGCATGCTGGGTTACCAGGTATTTGATGAAGAGTGAATGTGCACATCTGAACTTACATTATTTTGTAAATCAGTTATCTCAATGAAAAAAAGTTATGGTTCTTTAACTCCACGGTCTGGGTATCAATTCAATCAAAAATCAGCAGATGATCTTCGGGTTAATGACCATCTCCTACAAGCAGCTCGAGTTCATCCTGGCTGCTGGCTACTCCGTGGCTGGCACAGGCTGGCGACACCATGGCAGCACGAGGAAACGCTACCACAGTGTCAGCAGAGACCCCCTGAATGCTGCCCTGGGGGCTGTCAGGAAGGGTCTACCCAGTGAGAACATTAAAGCTGCCTCCAACTTTCAACTGCAAAGGTGACAATTCTGCTCCAATTCTCTGCAGGTCTGACAAGCATCCTCTTCTCTCCACACAGCATTTCCAAACCATAAATACACTCTTTTTAGAGGGGAAAGTAACGAAGCTGTCAGAGAAATAAAGATAACTTGGGTACGATTCTAAAAAACCAGTGACTAAAATTTGTGTGTGGCAACGTCATAAAAATGATTTTTAGTGGGTACTCAATTCCCTGTTTTCAAAGTAGTAGCAAATGGTAAGTCACCAAGTGTCAAGAAATTAGACTCATTCATTCACTCATCACCAGTGAAACCACCAAATACATAATGCAGACAGTGCTGGAGGTGGGCTCGAACAAAAATGAACAACACACAGTCTCTTACATATCACGGACTTTAGAGGCTAGCACTGAAGTGGTGCCTAGTCAATTAACCCCACAATCTGGCATGCCCTGGTGGAGCAGCGGTTGTGTCCACTGCCTCCGGCCGAGGGGGGTCTACATTCATCCCAAGGACCCAGGACCTAGGGAGAATCACCAAGACAAACAACTAAGTAAGAATAAAAATGCTTTTCCACCTCTCTCTTCCTGACTACCTAATCACCTTCATTCCTGCCTGCATCTTTCTTTAAAAAAAAAAAAAAAAAATTAACCTCACAATCAAAAATACAATGAAAAGAAGTTGAGTGTCTTAAAGGAAAGAGAAAGGCATGCCAATCAGGGGCTGTGAGGGGGGAAATCAGGAAGAATTCTTAGGAAGGGATCTTTGATCCAGTGAGTCACCGGAAGAGCCACAGAGCACAGTGAGGGTAGAAATGACCGCACACGCCCAGGAGCTCAGCGCAGCCCCGACTAACATAAAGCAGTGCAGTTAAGACACACACAGTGAGGAGGCGTCAGAGGAACCTGCTCCTGCAGGGTCTACTGGTGAGGATTTTGGTCTTTACTCTAAAAGCAACATGAAGTCATTAAGAGTTTAGGTTTGAGGGGGGGATGGAGTGTTTTATGTTTTGTTTTAAATAATAACAGGAAATAATATTTACTGAGCACCTCGGATGATACAGGCACACAGGAACTCATTCCACCCCACCCCCCATAACGATGTGATAGTGCAAGTACCACTGCAGCCCATTTCACAGATGAGGAAACTGAGGCTTAGAGTCCAAGTTCAGTGGGCTAGTAAGTGGCAGAGCTAGGATTTGCACCCAGACAGCCTGGCCCCAGAGCCCAAGCAAAACTAAACCAAGAGATGGGCAAAGATGGTTCCTCGCTAAGAGCCCAGGAGTTAGGAGAATGGTGAGAGCACTTAGAATCTAGTAGAGATGGAGGAGGCATGTCTGGAGCAGAAGGCAGTGAGCAAGTATTAAGACACCTGACTTTTAGATTCGACGCTTCAACTTAAATAGCTGTGTGACCCAACTTTTCAACCTTGATTTTCATTTTCTCATCTGTGAAAATGAGGGAATTGAATGAGCTGATTCCTTTAAACCATTCTGTGACCTGGATGCCCATGTTTTCTCCTCTCCAGAATTGCTCACAGGCGCCTTGCCCTGGACACATTACCAGACTGAAGTGTTTTTCATGCTTGAGCAGCTCTCTGCAGGGCGTTTCTCCCCTCACTTGCTCCCTGGCCACCCTGGGCAAGGTGTCTATGGACACCAGGGTCCATGCATCCCTTTCTCAGATCTACAGCCACCAAACACTCTCTGGCCTCCAGCACACACTGCTGAAAGGGATCCCAAGAGCAACTTCTGGGGGCCCTCGTTGGTTGGAAGTGGTGGTTTCATTCTTTGCTCTCCTTGGCATCTGTGGGGGCTGCGCTGCTGACCTGTGCTTCCACCCTGACCTCTACTCTCCCTCTTCTCTCACTGCTCTTTCTCAGAACATTTCCCTGGCCCAGGTCGCTGCACATCTCTGTGTGCTGTTCCCCAAAAATGACCACATACCATTTCTCTTCTCTCTCCAATACACAATCCCTGAATGTTGTCGCCCATGTGGATGGCTACCCGCGACCTTCAAGCCGGCCTCCCTCTTGGTCTTCTCCATTTCCACGACCCATAGCTTTAGCTCTCTGCTCAGTATAGTTCTCCCTCTGATATTCCAATCAGCAACTCCAAACTGACATGGCCCACAGGGCCTTCACCCACCCCAAATTTAGGTCAGAGATTTTACATCGCGCAATTGATTACCAAGTTCGGTCCCTGGGGAACTTTCGGCAGGCCTTTCTCAATGAGCTAGAACGACGCTGCCCTACTTCAGGTCTGCAGAAGCTCGCTCCTGGGTCAATACAGTCACCTAAAGCTTGCTGCCAACATGCACACAGCACACACCCCTCATCCAAACATTCTCCCGGTGCCGTCTTTCAGAAAGCCACCGTCACCTACTTTAACCACAGCACGGGGAGTGGCAGAAGAAGGGTCTCATGGCAGGGAGGGAGGACATGGTTTGTGGGAATGTGATGAGACGGTCCAGGCACACAGGGCTCTGTGACTGTGCCAACAAGGCACCGGGAGAAACGGACAAGTGCCCGGTCAGACTGGCGCCGAGGAACGTCCATAGGGAACTAATAGGAGGCGAAAAGCAGGTACACATTTTAAAGACAGTGATTCAGGCTGTCACATCAAAAGAAAACACTGGCTGATTATTCTAATTCATATACTTTCTGAAATGGATTTCCAAGATGTTTCAGTCATGAATAGATGCTGCCAAGTGCTTAAGTGCACTGTCGGGGACCAGGGGACTAATTTCGAAATAATTAATGGCTTATGCTGTGAAAAATCTGTTAAGTTATAAGGTGAGGAGCATGTATTAAAATCACATGATTCAATAGTAAGAGTATTTTAAAATGCAAGCCTCTTTCCAATCCTTTAATCAGAGAACTTATGGCTTTTATTAAATGTATTAGAAAAAGGATTTATAGCTGTTAGTTGGTGTTCGAGGCACTGTGCTGTAGGTAGGAATAAATAAGACCAGATTTAGTCTTGAGAATCTGTATTTTAGTTAAAAGCCATGTTTCATTATGGTCCCTGCTACTGAACCCACCAAGATCCCTGAGATGAGAGGGAGATGAGTTTGTTGGGACATTAACTCCAAGAAGGAGGTGAGGGAGCTTCACAATCTACCCAGAATTTGTTTTATAAACTCAGTGAACATGCAGAGGCATCTAGATTGACCAGGGGCAGAAAAACCAAGAGGCGCCATGTTCGAACTATTAAAAGAGCAGGTAGGAATCAGGGTCAGTGCAGCCCCACACCCTAGGGGTGTGGCCTGGGCCACGCATGAACCAACTTGATTCAGCTAAACACAAACTCAAGGTCACAATGACAAGCAGTGGGCAAGCTCCTGTTTGACAAAGGATATATGCAAGAGAACACAAATTTAAGGGAGAGAAGTGGTATTTTCTTGAACTGACTGGGTCCAGTCATCCTTTTTGAGCTATTTGAAAGTCCATCCATTAGCTGACCGCCCAGTGATGGAACTACTATATCCACCTGGGGAAAGAGCATTCACCTGGAAAAATGTCTCCCTTTGAATCTTGCAAACACCCAGGTAATACCGTCAAACAAGCCCAGTCCCTCCTCAATACCATTTATCACTCATGTGAAAGCGGCCATGAGGTACTGGCTTTGGTATTCTCTGCTATTCAAGTCTATATATAGATTTCAGCAGCCTAAGGCAAATCTTTCTGAAGAAGGATTAAAAGAAGTAAGAAAACATTTTCTAAAGACCAACTGAGAGTTTAAGAAAAATGTTTTTCCAGCGATCTCCATAGTTGTTACCTTGGAAATCACCTCTATTTACTTCTGTCTGTAAGAACATAAAATAGCTTTTTATTTAAAAGACACATGAAACTAAAATGAAATAAAATGTGTTATAATAATCTTTTGACAGGGATCTCTTACTTAGAATCTTATCGTTTAAAACTCTGGCTGTAAACAGAGAAAAAAAAAAACAAAACAAAACATTTTCTTTCCAGTCAATTCTTCTACAAGGTCAGCATTCTTTTTTTTGGGGGGAAAAAAAGCCTTCAACTTTAGGGATGAAATATTTTTTGTTTAAAAAGGATTTTAAATGGACCTGAGAAGAAAAGTCTTAGTATATCATTTTTTTTAAGGGGGAAAAAAAAGAGGGGGAGGGGGGTGTAAGACTTTTCTGTATTGGAAAGCGGATGAGGATGCTGTTTTATCGACTAAAAAATTCTCTTTTATGTAGTGACCTATTTATTCTAAATATTGGTAGAAGTTTTTTAACTACCAAACTGATTTTAAACAGGAAGCAGTCCAAACACATTTTTAAAAGCAAGCATTTTATAGTATGTTGATTATCTCTCAATAAAACTGCTATAGGAAACATACAAAAATGATAACACCAATTTTCTCAAAGCACAAACCAATTTTCTCAAAACGGACTGTGCGCTGACTGCAAAGGACACAAATGTGGCTCGTAGCGCGCACGCGCACATCTGCAGGAGCAGCAGGGAGGCGGGGATGGTGAACGGCTGCGCCTCGTCTGATTTCTCTGCGGTGATGCTGGGGCCTTGGGGACTGTCATGTCCCGGGTAGGTGGCTTTGGGCCAATATGACCTACATGGTCTTTGGACCATACTGGGGTCTCGAGATAACTTCTGCAGGCAGAATGGAAAGACGGGCTTAGTGCTGGGGCCCAGGAACACTGCCCAGGATGGGTCTCAGCGCCTGGCACTCACTGGCATAAAAGGCCTGCTGCGCCTCCCTCGAACCCACACTCAAGGCTGCTCTGGAGGAGGAAACCTTTGGTGGGAAAATATTCTCCTTTTGAGATTTTTTTCCCAGGCTTACAAAATAATTTTTTTCATAATCAACAAAAAGCTGTAGGGAGAAAGCTTCACAGTCAAGCATGCAAAACAAATCAGTCTGCTACTAACTTGAAGTCATGTTTGAAAGAGGAATTTCTTTACTTAAGTCTATATATAGCTCCCTGTTAGCTGAGAAAGCAATTAGCCACATTCTAGCCTCTTAAGCAGTGTCACCAGCTTTGCTAATTACATTCTCATTAACATTGTTTTATTTCACTGCTCTCAGTGGGAGTTCTTCAAACACCCATTTGGCTGGTGGGGAGGAGGGGTGGTCTGCCCGCTGGTACCACTTCACACTCACAGTGAATTGTTCTTATCAGGCGTGCCACACAAGAGAGAGAAGACAACAGGTCTCCCCTACAATAAAAATACTTAAGCAAAATTATAAATTGATATTCAGGATTTGAGACTTAGGTTTGAGAGGAAAACTAATAAACTGGGCATTAACGTCATGCCACAGAGCCTTGTATCTTTCTAGGTTTTTATTTTCTCTCTTTAAAGTGGAGTTGGAAACATAAGGAGGGCTGAGAAAACCAAACATATTGAATACTAGAGACAGTACAGAGAGAACTCTGTACTCTAGAAAGGCTAAAATGACAGTTGTCCAGACATACCCATCTGTCCAATGGATTTAAAGCACACTCAGACCACTGCTTAGTAGCAGCAGTGTCTGCAGAGTGACCCGCGGGCTTCTGGCGCCCTTCTGCAACGCTGCAGGATGCAGCTGATCTGTGGGCTGCTGGCCACCAACACAACACCCCTTCTTGTCCGCTGGGATGGCAGGCAGTGGGGCTTGGCACCTAGGTCACTGGTTTTTCAGAAATATTAGTGAAAGGCAGCACCAGAATTGTCGCCGGGCAGGTGGACAAGAAAGAAAAAGGATTTGTCTACCTCCTCGCAGTAGAGCACGGACCTCTTTGAGGTTCCAGTCTGCCTCATCTACAAACTATTGGAACCATCGATTGCATTTCTAAACGTTCACCTGACGGGTTTACAAGAAAGCAAAGGCATATGCAATGGGCACTCACTGCAGCATTCCTGAATTAACAAAACACCAGCAACTACTTACAAAAAGAGAAGCAGTAGATACCTACGCCTGGGGAAAGATGGACGAGAGATTATATAAGTGAAAAATTAGAGAGAACATGTGTAATGTGATCCATTTCATTCTTCGTCTGCACTGAGATGCTTGTATGTGCAGAGTGAGTCCCAGGTGTGGTGGAGAACTTTCATTGTATCTATTTCTTTACTATTTGAAGTTTTATTAGCCTATATTTCATTTCTAATAAAAATTCCAGTCCTCCCACTCTGCAATGATACTCCTGTTATAGGAAAATAAGAGCTAACCTAACAGACCCAAGAGGGCTGTGCTTAGAGAAGATGACCCTGGTGTGCTGCCTGGGAAAGTGGCTTTCAAGGGGGCTTTTTCCAGTTCCTGAGCCTAACATGCTGATGCCAACAACACGGTGTAGGCAGAACCCAGCTTCCCTTGTGAGAGGCTGCTCCAGGCACAGGCACTTCTAGAACGGACTCCGTGCTGATGTGGAAATGACTCCACACGTGTGACTCTACCAGGCAGGGCTCTTGGAAGCTGGCTCCTGGTTTCTGCAACTTCATTACCGTCACCGCTTCCTTTGGTCGATTTTGCTTTGTACGCTCTTGCTACAGAGTGCGTAGCGGCCAAGCATCAAACATGCTGCGGGCCGAAGTCTTCCAAGCCAATGATCCAATTCACTGGGGTGGTCTTGGGAGCATGCCCCTATTATTCTTATAATTAAACAGTATGTCTTTTTCACTAGCTTGTAAGTTCCACAAAGTTAACAGTATGCGTTTTCTATCACTACCTAACACAAATAGTTGAAAAACCTGTTAAATAAAAACAGCAGTGGAGGTGGGGGGAGGGGACGAGAATCTCAGTTACTAATAAAAGATGATTTACCAGGGCGAGTGGGAGAGATTCCTTTTTTAATTCTGGGATCCTTGAGAAACACTGAAATTAATATGAAAATCAATGCAGTGGTGGAACCAAACTCAGTAGTTAAAGGGAAAGTACCCAGCCCTCTCCCCTCCTCTCTCCCCCATTTGTGCCTCCCTCTGTAGAGGAACTTGCAACATGACACTTTGTAGTCTTCTAAGGCTGCCGTCACACTAACAGAGGGTCCAGGCCTCCAAGACTCTAAGAGCAAAGAATGGAAAGAGTCAGTCATGGACTAGAGAGCTGGAAATTTGGCAAACTGAGAAGTTCACCTTGCATTGAACCCAAAACACTACCACAGACAGCAGTGGACAGGGGTCCACCCGGCTGCCCACATGCTGGTACTGACTCCAGTCCTCCATGAACCCCTTGCCTCTGGGCCATGTGATCTAATGACTCGACTTGCCTTTATGTCCTTGGGTCCATTTGGCTGGCGCCATTTCCTCCACATCAGCACCTCCCTGCTATAGTCATCTAAAGCTTGTCATCACCCAGAGAAGCTGTTCTACCATTTCTACAGTGCTATCAGGTTTGGTATCATGCGGCATGAGAAGAAACCCCTAAGCCCGGGAAGTCCTCTGCTGGTTTCCTCTGAAGGGTTGGCACTGGCAACAAGAACAGAGTCAGTGTATCGGCCTCTGGAACCGTAATGTGGGGCTTTCCCTGGGGCAGGGCCCTCCCCAAGGCTTTGTTACTGTGTGCTCCTCTGCCCGGTCGTGCTGGAATGCAGAGACCAGGGCCTGTCTTACTCATCTTGGCACAGCGCTGGATGTGGTTAGGGCAGTGCCTGCCGTACAAGGTAGGTGCTTCGTAAGAGTTCGTGTGAATTGGTGCCTTATTTCCTCTACCTGCAGAATGGGTACAATGTTTGCATTTTTTTGCTTTGCTCATGAGAAGAACAAAACAAGTTTTGGAGACAACAAAAAGTAACATTCCAAATGAGCAGATATAAGTGTCCCCTAGATCTGACCTTCCATTCCATGGAAGCTTTTGCCTCTAAAGATCACTCAGCTGAAGTTAAAGACACCAAGTTTAGGATGTGAAGGGTTCAAGTATTTTTACTGCAGGTAGGAGATGAGGGCAAATGACTTAATGGAGGTGAGCAAAGTTTTCATTAGTCACCACTCCTCCTGATTGTCACCTCTGTGGTCACCACACATATATCCTTCCATTAGCTAGTAATTTTCCAGGTTGTCATCTGCTTCTTCCCTTCATCAGGTCATCTTCAAGTGTCTTCAAATGAGGCTGACCCTACATACAGTTCTAAATAGAACAGTACCTTTTTTTTTTTTCATGTTTCCCAACCATTCTGCTGTTTTAATATAAATGTCAATTTTGCCCCATTTTTAATAAACCAGGGATATCTTTAATCTGAGGCAAAGGGGCAGTTGAGTTGCCCCAGGCCCAGTCTTTGGAGGGGCCCAAAAGCAGCTGCCCCTTTTGCCCATGTTAAAGATGGCCCTTGTTGGCGCTGACTGCAGTAGGCCTACCACAAGCAGTGCCATGTGAGAAAAGGATCCCACCTCACCCCACTCTGCACATGTCTGTTTCTTCAAAGGGAACAGAACACCAAAGCATGATTGAGTTGCAGGTAAGTACTATGGGGGTTATCTCTGGCACTGTGGGGGTTATCTCTGGCACTGTGTGGG
The DNA here is from genome assembly GCA_004363575.1 of Solenodon paradoxus. NCBI lineage: Eukaryota > Metazoa > Chordata > Mammalia > Eulipotyphla > Solenodontidae > Solenodon > Solenodon paradoxus. The sequence continues at coordinate 114,674 of RJWH01002016.1, read as the reverse complement.
GTTATCTCTGGCACTGTGGGGGTTATCTCTGGCACTCTGAGGTTATCTCTGGCACTGTGTGGGTTATTGGGCATTTCTGACACTGGGATGGTTAAGGCAACATGTGTTTAGGCAGGGCATTTAGAGTGGGGTTTGTAGGAGGGCCTAATTTGGTATTTACCTAAGGTGTCAAAATTCCTTGCACCAGCCCTGGCTCCTTGCATGAAGTCCTGCCAGAGCAACACTGATCAGCATCCCACAGCACTTATTTGTTGCTGGCCTGGCTGCTCTGCTCCTGCTCGGATTATTCTGCCTCCTCTCCCTTTAGTTGACAGTGCATAACCTGCCTTAGTTTTTGCCATGCTAATGTCCCATTTTTGTCTCAAGGAAACACGTCAGCCTGCTGCACACTGAACTGTCTTACAGACCCCTGCACGACATCCCAGCCTCCCACCTCCAGGAGTGGCCAGCAGCAGCCATGGGCTGCCCAGCACTGCTACGGCCACACTGCTGTCCCCTGGGGGCTCGTTACCTTGCTGGCCTTCAGGATGTTGATCTGCTCTTCATACACAGTGTCTCTATTTTTTTCCAGAAAACCATCAGAAAGGTACTCCACCTGGGACCAGGGCAAAAAACAGGAAGCGTGTTTAGTTCAGACTTCTGGAAGCCTCTAATAGTTTCAGCTCCTTCATAGCGTGTCTTCTGAGAGTTGTGGGGAGAGAGGAAACCCACAGATGTTCCCAGTTAAAATGCAAATCCAAGAAAGAATCAGGATTTCCACAGAGGGAACTGAATATTTCTTTTTGGGGAAGAACACCTGGTTTTAGCAACCAGTTCCCATAACATGGCCTTTGCAAGAAGGCGGCTTCCTTTGGGGGCTGTATTGCAGCTGACCAGTCACACCGAGACCTACTCCATTAGAACCTGCATTTCAGCCAGACCCCAGCTGACTCACGTGCACTTGGAAACTTGGGGAACCATGGGTTAGTGCGCACAGAACAGACTCACTAGAAACCAGTACTGGGAAAGAGTGATCAAAAAAGAATCACTATTTTACTCTTTCCTTCTCGGTCAAGCTCCAAGAGGGTATGTGACTGTACCCTCTATGAACACTTTATGTATACAAGTAGGGCTCTTCCCTGCAGTGACAAAGCCAGCATGGAGACAGGTGGAGGGGACCCTATTTAAGACACTTCAGCCTCTTGAATTCAGCAGGGACAGCACCCTCCTATCACAGAAACTCAGTGTTTTCTGAGGGAAGGTTATCAGAGTGTCAGGGCCCACCCACAGGGGGCCCACCGAGAGGGCCCACCTTATCTGCAAAGTGGATGACAATGAAGGCTGTGTTTGACATGCGTGGTTTCTGGAAGTGCTGGCTGCTGGAGTGACGGTCATAGAGTTTCTGAGCCCAATTCTGGTCCGTTCCTTTGGGGACCTGCAGAGCCACAAAACAGGGGTCTTTGAGAAGAGGAACAAGGAAGGGAGGAGCTGTGGCAGAGGGGTGGAGTCACCAGTAAGTGGCCTCAGGCTGGATGCAGCTCTCGGACCTGCACCCTGACTGGGCTGTAAAAAAGATTCGACCGTGGACACTCGGGATGCTGTGGTGCACGCTCCCGACACACCGTGTCATCAGCTGCTGTGGCCCCCGCAGGGGGGTACTGCCATTTGAAGAGCCTGCTGGTCTGCAGAAGCCAACAGGGTTAGAGGATGAGAGTGAGGCCGAGGTCACAGGACCAGAATCAGAACAAATCTGAAGATGCTTCCTGCCTCCTGTCGGGAAAGTGACTTCAGCATCATGACCACGCCATGTCCACAGCCACTGCCAAGGCGCGGCTCATGAAAGACAGTCCTGCAGAGGAGAGCCCACCCTCCTCCGCTACACTCAGCAAACACTGCTCTGCAGGGTCCACTGGAGCCTGCTCCCTTTCCCAACCACTGGCGCTCTCCGGAGCGCCTCGGCGGTAAGCTCTCAGTGACCATGCTCACTGCTGTCTTTGTGCTGTCGCGCCAGCAGACGGCAGGCTTGTTGGGCCCCAAGAGTGCCTCGGAGAGCTCAGAACTGTGCACACCGGGCGCTAAGTACAAGGACTAGCTGTCTGCTACTAATCTCTGACTCCCCAAATTTGGGTTTAGACTTAGAGGTTTCTCTACATCAGGATTCTACAGGGAAGCCAAGCCCCTTTTCAATGCTTTCAATTGGCTTTAAATGTGAAAAGTCATCTGGCTTTGCTGAAAAAGATAACCGTCACTGAATCACCAAATTGTCAAGGATGAGGGTAACCCCTCCCAAGAGACGGGGCTCCCCCTTAGGGCTCAGCTGATCAGCCTGCCCTTCCTTAGTTCAGACTTACACTGGGATCAGGCATAAGCCTGAAGGTGACCCTTACATGAACCATTTAGAAAGGGTTTTGTTTTGTAAATTAATAAAAAAAAAAAATGGGGCTATAAAGGAAACTGCTTACACACAAGAACAAATTCCTCAAATATTTTGTATATTGACTATCAGTGCTAAGTGTCGTAGGAAAACAAAACTTTTTTCTTGAAGGCAGCTATTAATTGTGTTGGGCAGACAAAATAAAATAGATTGAGTTCAGCATTTTTTATATACACAGTTTTATATTTGTCTCCGTGTCTGTGTTAAGAAACACCAGGTATGGGCTAGCCTGGTGGGGCTGTCGGGAGGTGAGTCCAGGAACACGATGGACCCAGGACAGCAGAACTGGGGCAGATGGACCAGGAAAGGCAGCCCTGGGGAGAGGGGCCCCACGTAGGTCAGCATTTTTAATTCCAGAACCAGAATCATCTCGACAGTGACAATGGACTTTGTTGGAAGACTCCACAGCCCTGCATATTCACTGATTCCGCTGGCTTGAATTAATGACCAAGGACCAACATTCAAGGGCCTGGGCCTGCATACTTCCTGACCAAGGACACCTCCCTTCGCCTCCCGTCCTCAACAGAAAATAAGGGCCAGAGGAGACCACAACAGCTCAGATCCTCTGCTTCCCGTGAACAGTGAATGTCCACAGCACTCACTGTTTGTTAGACGGGTTTCTAACATTTTGGAAGCATCAACTCATCTCGTCCTCATGCCCAGCCTCTGAATAGGGCACTGCATTTATACGTGTTTCACAGATGAAGACGCCAAGGCAAAATGGGTAGGGAACTTGCCAGGTCACCCTGCTCGCAGGAAGCAGCGCTGGGCTCAATCTGGGTGGCTGGCTCTGAAGCGCAGGCCACCTTACATGCTTTCCTGCCTGACAACAGAGGAGCCAGAAGGCACTGATCTCTAAAAAGACACATGTAAGGCCAGCATAGGAAAAAGAGAACACACCACATGTTGGATGAAGCCAGGACTCTGGTTTCAGAACTCCTGGCATATGGAGGGAGTTGAGTCCTTTAAAAAGAATCCACATGCAGCTCCAAAGAAGCAGTCTCATTGCCCTTCTAGGCAATGTGGAGAGGGCTCTGGGCACACAGGCAGGAGACTGAATGTCAGCTCTGTCCCATCTTGGCGGGCATTGCCCTTCAGAGACTTGTCCTTCTGACCTGCTTGCTGGTCACCGGTCACATCAAAAGTGAACTTTCCAGGCAAGCCCTGGTGGAGTAGCAGTTAGGTCTGCCCCCTCTGGCTGAGTGCAGTCCACAAGCATCCCAAGAACATGGGTTCACCTCCCAGCTCTGGGGGAAAAAAACCAAGAGGAACCACTAAAGATAATAAATAGATAAATAAAAATGCTTTAAAAAGGGAAAGTCTGCATGTGTGTGAAATATTCAGAACAGGCAAATCTGCATCAACACTAAGCACATTAGAGGCTGTCCAAGGCTGCAGGGAGATGGGAGTGGCTGCCCAGCTTTCTTCATGGGGTGCTGAGAACGCTCTCAAACTGACTGCAGGGATGACGTCTGCTCAGTTCTGTGAATATGCTACAATCATTGAATCACATATTTTAAGAGGGTGAGCTGTATGGTATTTTAATTATATCTCAGCAAGGCTGTCAGAAAGACATTAAGCCAGGCACGCCTCGGGGGGGAGTGGGGGCAGTGGTTAGGTCAGTTGTCTTCATAGGAAGCCAAGCCACATACCCCTGGGGTTGGGGCCCTAGGTCTAGGGTGAAATGAACAGTGTGAACAGCTAAATACAAATAAAGATGCTTCCTCCTCCTCACTCTTCCTGCCTGTCTGCTTGCCTTCACTCCAGCCTGCATCCTTCCTTTAAAAAACAAGAAGACATCAAACCTCATTTTACCCTTTGCTACTGAAATAAAATAGAAGAAGTATGAGCGAGGAGTCCAAGCCCCCAGCCTACGCTGGGCCTGTGCTTCAGAGCCTTTTCCAAATCTGGGGGTAAGTCCTGCAGGCCTGGACAGCCTTTCACCAGGCTGCTCTTCTGAATCTTGGGCAGAAAAAACTACTGTTTCTCTCGCAGAGTCTGCTCTGACTTAGCTTCCATACTCAATAGGGATGAGCTGTCACTAGCTGGGTCCAACACTTGGGGGCAAAACCCGCCCCCCATACAACAGCTGATAAGAGGTGACAGGTAAGGACTAAGAGCCAGTTATTCCATTTCTGCTTCTTGCCTCTGGCTTCTTGGGCCAGTGCCCCCAAAGGCCACCACCCGGGTGACTGACTGGCTCTCATTCCATCCCATACCTCTGAGGCTCCAACCACCGTGATCTCCAGCTGACCAGACTGCCATAAATCACCTCTGGACCTCCCTGTCATCACAGAAGCGAGGCTGGACCCACAGGACCCTGCTGTCCTAACAATGTCCCCTCCGCACCAGCAGCCAGTCCCAGCTCCAAACCCTTCCTTGACCACCTTCACGGACACCCCTCTACGTGCCCAGCAAAACTCTAGTTGAGATCAATCCAACTCCATCCTGCCATTGCAGACACCTGGGAATTCTGTCTCACCTCCTAGTCTCTCCTCCAGCCACTGAAATGAGGCTTCTGTCTGGACAACCCCCTTGAAACTGCTCTAACCAACACCTGCTGTCAAATGCGGGGGACCGGGGCTGACTCCTTGCAAGAGCCTCTGCTCCCTCTTCAGGCCTCCTCCTCCTCCTGCCTGGATACCAAAGCTCTCCTCCCCCAGCCTCTCCAACGGAGCTTCAGGACTCAGCAGGGATGTGTTGAAAATGATGTGTGCCTGGTCACATTTCTCCCCTGCTTCACACCCTGGGGTCCCTTCAGAGTCGAGTCTCCAAGTCTCCAACCTCACGGCCCCCACCACACCATCTCCAGTTCTGCAAACTAGAGAGGCACCCACTCTCTTCAGGGCATCCCTCTCCACCTACACTCCTCTGATCCTGCAGAGAAGACCCCGTGGGGGCCTTTCCCTCACACTCTTCTCAGAAATCCCCTCTTCGCTGTCCCCACTTCTCAGTCTTCCCGAGTGTAGGTGTCAGGGCAGGCGGCTCCCTCAGCGGCATGTTGGAGGGCAGGGCTCCATCCACAGATGAGGGAAAGCCACTTCCTTTCCCGCCGTCACAGTTTCCAACCCACAAAGTAGCTGAACCAAGGGCCCTCGTGGTGACATCTCACAAGACAACCCTCAGCTCGCAGGGGAGCAGGCTGGACCCAGGCAAGGAAAAGGAGGGACATTCGCCTCCCAGTCTTCAGCCGGTTTCATTCTATTGCTTCAGGACAGCTGGCTCCAGAGAAAGGTCCGTGCAACTCAGTGCTTCAGGCTGCCGCCCCAAAGCCAAAAAGAAGTCCGTACATGGGGCAGAGCCGGCCTCCCCTACTCAGGCCTGCCTCTGTGGGACCCCCAACAGCATCTCTCCAAGCCGAGGTAGTGTCTGTATTTCACCCACTAGAACTGTGCCCGGGGTGCATCAAGGTATCATTTCAGGAAATTCTGCTAAAATGCAAACATGTCACTTACGGGACGGACACAGATGGACAGACGGACTGACGGATGGACACACGCGCACGCCTCTCCTGAAACACCCAATCTCAGGGAGCATCGGGGCCCACACCCCCGCCTCCGCAGTCTCAGGGAGCACCGGGCCCACACCCCCCCGCAGCCTCAGGGAGCCCCGGACCCACACCCCCCCGCAGCCTCAGGGAGCACCGGGGCCCACACCCCCCCGCAGCCTCAGGGAGCCCCGGACCCACACCCCCCCGCAGCCTCAGGGAGCACCGGGGCCACACCCCCCCGCAGCCTCAGGGAGCCCCAGGAGCCAGGGGGTTATGTTAAGAACGACCTAGAAACAAACGTTTCCTACAAGCAAAAGCCTTCTCTGCCCCGAGGTTCCTGAGGAGCCGCTGGAGTTCACCTCTTGGTTGAGGTCTGACAGCAAAAGGGGCTTTTCCACCTGAAGGGGCCTGGAGCACTTTGACATTCCAGTCCCGGTGCTGCCTGTGACTTCCAGCACCATCACAGGCTCCGGGAGCCCTGCCAGGCGTGCTGGTCCTTTAAGGCCACGCCACCCCATCTCCATGCTTCTAATTTAGATCCCCGCTCCCTGCCCTGCCAGCTGTGCGTCCTCTCCTGAAAAGTGATTTTCCCAATGGCTGCTTTTATACCACACAACTAATCCTGCATTTGGCGCCGTGTCCCGTCCCGTGGGGGTCACAGAACTCAATTCTCCAGAGTGCAATCTCATTACTCTTTCTCACCCTGCAGAGCGTGTCTGAGGGATGGAGGAGGAAGGGAATGTGTCTCAGGTAGCTCCCAGGGGACCTCAAGGAGCGACCAACTCCGTGGGACTCCCTAAGCCTCTTAGGCTCCGAGTCACAGTTGCTTCCAGAGGTTGCAAGGCCTAACGGAGCCACAGCGATTGTCACCCTGAATGCTGTTCAGTCGTCCTCACGGTGTGACCATGCCTCCTTTCCTCCGGCCCGCTCTGCGATCTGGGCCTCCATACGTACTGTGACCCTGCCCAGGCCCCACCCTGTCCCTCCTCTCTTGCTGGCCTCCTCTCCTGAGGGTTTTCCTCAAGACCAGACATTCAGTAGGTGCATAATACATTCTGGTTGTCTGACGGATTGCATCGGCAGGAATTTGAATGGGGTAGGGTCTTGAGCTAGAATCATCATCCACTTTTATAAATCTGACCCAATCAGCAGGTTCTACAAAGTATAAGGCAGAGATCACCCATAGAGACCCAGATTTCATTTTCCCTTAATTTCCTGAAAGTAGAATAGACTCTACCAGGGAAGCCCCAGGTGTACTCTGTGGGAGATGGGGGGACAGGAGGGCCTGGTGGGGTCCCAGCAGCACCAGGAATATCCAAGGCTGCCAAGTCCAGGGATGAGGGAGACTGTTCATGACATGAACGTTGCATGTTTTTACGGGGGGCCTCCCTGCCACCGCCACCTATTCTCCTGCTAATCGCTTTCCCACCACCCAGTAACCACCAGTCCCCCTAGCCCTATACTCAGGATTTCCCTCATGGGCAGGCATGTCCCCACCCTCTACACTGCAGCCTGAGGGTCTCTGTACCTGGGCACTTGGACCAGTGTCCTTCTGACTGTGACTTGAAACTCCTGTGCCATGTTCCCTTGTGCTATGGCCCCTACAGGCAGCCCTAGTTTGCTGGCTAAAGGCAGGGTAAGTCAATCAGGCAGCTGCTCAGTTCCCAGAACCCAGCACCCTGAAGCACAAGGTATTCCTAGGAGAGGTAGGAACAAATGGGAGGCCATGGCCTGGGGGTTGTACTTCTGAGTAGGAGATGCAGGGCCTAGGCTGTGACTTTGGTCATTTAGCCAGTACTGCTTGACGTGGAAACAACTGTCCTATCACCTTTACTGCAACTTCATAAGTGGTGCAGGCTGAGGCACACACCTGCCACGCTGAGGAGTTATGTCTGCCTGGATCTGACTCAGGACAAAGCCCAGGGCTCCAAAGAAATGCTGAAAACCACTAGGAGATAAAAATGTGCAAGCTGTGGGTTTTAGTATATTTTCATTCTGCTTTCTTCAGTTCTGTTAACCTGTCCCTTTCATTTTCAATGGCAAGGAAACTTGGGGAGCCCTTCCTTCCTTTCCGTAGGGGAAATACCTCATCCTCCCAAACCATCAGGCCACGCTCCATGCTTCAGAGGCAGACGGGGAGACCGGACAGTCAAAACAAATGGGTTCATTCCCTTCAATACTGAGAATCACAAGAATCATACACCACTGGAGGAACAGGCTTACATTTACGCCCTTATAACCATTCAGGATAAATTTTGAAGACCATCAGTTTTAATCCTTACCAATTCAAAGGACAAAGAGGTTAGGTTATGGTTACAACCCAGAACCACCCCGGCCTCCCCCGCCCCATTTCCTAGGCTGCCTAGTTCCTTCTATGCTGACAATTCAAGATTCTCTCAGTCATACCAGGAAGAGCCCACAGAAAGTTACATGAGGAAAACTCGATGGGTCTTATCTGCCACCAAGCAGGGAGCTCGATCCCTCACCAGATGCCTGGCCCAGCATCCTGGGCTCCAGACCCTAAGATTCTGGAGACGCCTGTCTCGATGTTGGGGTCCTTCACCAGGCACCAAGTCCGTACAACTGCCATGTCATAAAAGCATCCCACCCCGTCTCCACCCAAAAAGGCACAGGGTCACCAATAAAGCAACACCTGCCCGCCCACTGCACTGTGTGACCTTCAGGTACACAGAATGGACACCAATTCTTCTGGCACACTACTGGCTGCTACTTTCAGATGACGCTTAGTTTCTCACATGTCCCTTCCAATGCAGAGTTGTCCTCTGCTTCCCCTCCAGTCCCAGTTTGACTTAATTCAATAATAGCGTCATTTTTACCTTACATTCTTCATCCAACAGATCCAAGATGCCCAGCTTCGCTTCTATGAGGTCGATGCAAGGCTGGTTATCATAAAAATCAATCAAAGTCCAAGGGATCTGCTCCTTCATGTATTCTTCCTGCTCCAGTTTGAATACATGCTAAGTAAGACGTGAAAGGTCAGAGTTAGTGAACTGCGGGCACATTGCCATCTTCATCTCCCGAGTTTCACCACGTGAGCACGAAATTCTGGGCCTTCTCTAAGACACAGCAGTGGCTGCAGAAAAGAAAAGCTCACCCCCATGTGAACCTTCCCGAGGATATTCCAGTCACCACCTGGATTGTCATAGCCCAGCCAATAGCAAGAGGCCCCATGTCTGGCTTGCAAATGCTTAAACCGTCCAGAAGTACAGGAGTAGGAGGAGAAGGAGCCACGGGAAGGTCATGTGCCCTCTTGGCCCAGCTGCCCCATTCAGACCTCCTCCTGAGTAGCAGTGAGCACTTTCCTAAAGCTGGGGTGCCACCAGGAAAGCCCGGGGAAGTCAGGACAGGCCCACTGAGCCTGGATGTTGGAGAAATGACCTGGGTCATTGTGGGTAGGAAGAGAGAGGTCTGCTCCCACCCCCCACCAGCACCCCTGGGTCCAGAAACCAAGCCTACCGAGTTGAACTGCTGCTGGAGCTTCTCATTCGCATAGTTGATACAAAACTGCTCAAAGCTGTTTACCTCAAATGTCTCAAACCTGCAGAAGGGGAGAGGAGGGGACACAGGAATCACTGCCAGCTCGACTCTTATGTCCCATCTTCTGATCTTGTGCCCAAACAGACCACAGTGGTAGCTAGCAGTGTGACAGGGAGTTTTGCTAAATTAGGAGAATTAGAATATATATGCATGAAGATATATAAGTAACTGTGAACATGTCTCTTTTTTCTTCATAATGAGAAAAAATGCCAACAGCAGGAAAATTTAGAAAAATCAGATGCAAAAACGAGAAAGTCACCATGATTCTATCATTCTCGTCAACCTCCATTTATGTTTTATAGGTTTGCTTTCAGTGATTTTTAGGTTGAACCAATGAGAATTGTATGTAAAATGATAGCTCCTATTTTTATCGTTCAACTTTCCATTGCAAGCATTTCCCTGCCATTGTTCTCCAAAAGCATCAGCTTTAATGTCTGCCTCAGCAGCCTCGTCAGGAGGGACCGGAGGATGACACAAGGTACCCAGGTGAGGGGACAAGAAGGGCTGACACTTAACTGAAGCCCCTTCACAAGCCAGGGAGGGGCGTCCCACCCAAAGAGACGTTTCTTTCCAATCCACACAAAGGGCTGGCAGTGGACGCCACATAGATGAGTCCTGATTTAACCAGAGTCTTACGGTGGAACATTTTGGTTCTTTTATTAACTTTCAGCTGCTATCAATGCTGTGGCAAATACTGTCTACGCACTTTTGAACTTGTGATTCTTTCCTTGGGACACTGACCCGGAAAGCACCACCATGTCAGTGATTGGTTTCTTAAAAGACATACAATTAACCTCCAGAAAGGTGGAACAAATATGTGTCATCACCCCACTGCAGCCACCCAAGGCATGCAAGCGTCCTGCTCCAAAGCTGGGTAAAGATTTTTGTTGTTGTTTAATGTTTACGCATGGCAAGATGAATTAAATCTAAAGGCATATTTCACTGCGTTTCTGACTAATGCTATACAACATATTACCACCACTGAAACTTCCAGAACATTTTCCTCACCCCGAAGGTTCCTTTACACTCCACTCAGGTCAGTCCTTCCTGCCCCTAACTGGGCATATAACGTATCACAGTTCTTTGGTCTATAGTTTGGATTAAGTTGTTGTTTTTAAAGGCAAGATACAGGCAGGAATGAAAGAGAGTGGGAAGGGAGGAAGAGAGAAAGCGAAGAAGCCTTTTATTTATTTTTATTTGGTTGTTCACACTAGTTGCTTCCCCACCAGACCTGGGACTCGAACCCACAGATAAGTGGCCTTGTGCTCCTTCAAAGGTGATTGATCTAAACATCGCTGCACCAAGGTGCACCAGTGTGGATTAACTCTTAAAAATCTTTAGTTATTTAGTGCAGTACAGCTTGTTTATGCTTGAGTTTTCATTTCCTTGATTGTTAATAGAGTTCAGCCTACTTCCATATGTGTTTGCTCGCCCTCTGTACTGCATGAAAAGTCTGATCACTGGGGAATTATTTGTTGGGTTTCAACTCTAAAAATGGACTTGCTTGAGCACTTAATAAGTTAGACTGTTACACTGTAGTCCATTGTTCAGTTCAAATGTTTGCACTACGACTTCATGACTGTGGGCTGGGGTGGGTGGAGCCCGCAGAAAGTAGGTGAGTAAGAGATGGGACGTGGCATCGCAGAATCAGGCAAGGGTCTTGCCCACAGGCCTTGTAGACTATGCTGAGGGGGCTGGATTTTACCAGAGGGCAGAGGAGAGAATTTAAAGGATTTTATTTGTATCTTAGAAAGTGGTAGGTGGGTGGAGAAAAAATTATTATTTGGGGAAAGAAGTGCAGGACTGAAGGCAGAAAGTTGAGTCAGGTAGTTATTATTGGAGTAATAATCCAGGTCAGAACCAATCAGGGCCTGGCTCAAGATGATGGTGGCTGAGTAATGGAAGGTTCTCAAGATAGTAGAAGGCAGAAATGATGGGCTTCAAATGATCATGCAGCAGATGAGATTCCCTTGCACAACCGAGTGGACGCAGGTGTTCAGCAAGCTGGGGACATTCTAACTGCGTCTGGAGCATTAGCTACAAATGAGTGGTGCCATCTTGTTTGCTGAGCCATGTCATCAGTGCAGGCAGTGAGGAGGGACAGGAATCTAAGAGGAAGAAGTGCCTTTCGCTCATTTCAACAACAGGCTGAGTTCACAGCAAAGCCCTAGGTCCCAAGGATCCCATGAGCTCTGAGTCAGTGCCCACAGCCAGCAGGAGTTAGGGTCTACAGATCTCACTCTGCAGTTGAAGAAACTAAGGTAGGGGAGGTTAACTGCCTGGAGGCACAGTTAGTAGGCAAGAGAGCTAATATTTGAGTCTAGAGAGTGAAATTTCTGAGAACGCCTGCTCAATTTAGAGAAAAGCTTCATTAAGAAAAGAACGAACTGTACCAACTTTGAATGTTTCCCTACAAGGAGACATGGTCTTCTGCATTAAGTCCATCCCAGCAACACGAAACTTTCCAATTTAATCAGTGCTTTCCAGAGGAAAGATTTGATCAAAAGGATGAAATGGGAGAAATAAACATTTTGGGGTCTTTTGAGTCTAACTAAAACAGACCTGGGGAGCTGTTGAAGGTCAGGCCCCAGGCACACCCACCTGCAGAAACAGCAGAAACAAAGCCTCTGCCACAGGCCCCTCCCTCACCTGACAGGATTGAAACTGACCAGGCTCATGTACCTTTGCCCGGATTTGCATGTCACTGCATCAATGGAACACAACTACTTCCAGCTTCATTTGCACAATGGGCCACCTCTCAGAACCTGAAGAGCATTTTACCCTTATTTGCACAGCTGGCCAGTTTGAGAAGGATCCCAACTTTTCTCTGTGGGTCTATGCTGAACCCCATCCAAGCAACTCCAAACACAATTCAAGGCTTTTAAAAAATCTGTTTCTGGGGCTAATAAAACCCCAAGAAAATTCACATTTTTCTTCAAAAAAACAAAAGGGGGTGGGGTGGGGGGGAGATGACTCAGCAGGACTGTGGACAAAGAGAAGAACTTCACAGAAGAGCTGTATTTTGAGCACAAGCAGAATGAAAGACTGGACCTGGGTGGGGGCACAGCTTCAGCCTTCTCCATAACCTTCATATCTTCACATCACCTCTCCTGCAGTATGGACAAATGAGTTTACCCCTTCTTTACAAAACTGTACCAGTTCTTCCATACAGGATACACCCGCTGATGACCACCCCGAATGGAAACAGTGGAGCCCCTCCTGGTGGGGGTTGGGAGCGGGGTGGTGCGAGGTGGCTCTCTGTGCAGACGGATGATACAACACTGATGCACAGACATCCCCCAGGGTTCCTTGGTGCCTGCCTCCCACACACCAACGTGTAAGACCTGGGGAAGTGGGAAGTCCTTTGGAGATCAAAGCAGCTACCACAGTAAAGGAGAGCCTTTGGCCATGTCCACATAGGAGAAATAACTCTGGGCTAATAAAACCAGATCAAAGATGTAACTTTTACAGAACCTGCAGGAAGGAGGCACTGTGCCGGTTTCCTTGGCTAGGGACCTCCCCCACCCAGAGGATGGCCCTGTAGGTAAAATGATGGGACTTCAGGCTTCATTTTTCCCCTTTCACTCCACCCCACCCACCAAGGAGAGGCTGCTGAGGACTGCCAAGCCCCAGAAGAAATTCAATTAATATAACCTAGAGGAAAGATAAAAGAGCTGCTCTAACATCTGACCAGATAACAGAGGGAGGGGAGCGCCACAGATAAAGGATTTAAATAACTCTCACTTGTCATTTTTTAAAGATTTATATTGGTAGCGCTCCACAAAGAACATTCTCATTAATTTGAGATGGCTTGAAATTAGCTCATAATTTCCCTCTTTCTAAGATAGGATCTGGTAACAATTCCTCCGCCATCTAGTAACATTACTGTACTGCCGGAGGGCCAGAGATGAAAGAGGGTTTTGGTAGCTTGAAAACTGGCTGAGATGACTGACATCAGAAAAAAACCACAGTTGGGGAGACAGGACAACTTCTCCTTTACCATGAAATTATTTGGTAGCAAATCTTTCCATCAACAGAGATCACTTTTTAAAATAAACACAATGGATCTATTTAGACTCCACGACATTAAAATATCACGAAGAAATTGATCTGTTAGAAGGAATTGGATTTTTCCTGTAAAATCTATGTTGAGACTCTTTAGACCAGAATCCCTGAGTGGGAGGAAGGTCAGGAGATAGAGTAAGACTGGAGGCTGAGACTTGGGATCTGCTCTTATGCGGCACAACGATCACGTCAGTTTCCCCCCACAAAAGGCAGCAGAATCCTCATTTCACCCCGATTTCTGAAAGTGGAAGGGCCACGGATGTCAGAGCTTTTAAAAATAAAGTAGTGTCTGCTCGAAAGTGAAACTGCAATAAAAGACACCCAGTCACTTGAGTTAACGAGCAACCTCCGTGGACCACACTACAGAGCAGAGAGGGAAGAGAAGCTTTGAAGGCTGGGAAACAGCTTGTCCCTGGGAGCAGGAATCTCTTAACTCAACCTCCCTTTGCACTTTACAATGATCACACTCTACCAAAGGGTAAATGAAAAGACATGGGATAGAGAGGGTCTAGAGAGGAGGGGGTTCTGGCACCTAGAAAAAAAAAATTTAAGGGAAGGTACAGGCAGGAATCTTGGTGAGCAGGGCCCAGCAGGAAGGGAGAAGGAAGAAGCATTCTATTTTAGTTAGTTGTTCATCTCGATCACTCCCCATAGCCCCGGGATGTGAACCTGAGTCCTTGGGATGTTTGTGAACTATGCTCTTGGCCGAAGCCGGCTGATGAAACCACTGTTCCACTGGAGCACACCTAGAGAAAGATTATCAAAGGCCAAACGAGTGCCCTCAAGTCTCTAACATCCTGGAGCTCATCCGACCCCGCAAGCACATCTCAGGGTCTGTGAGGGAAGCCATGTCTTTACCAAATCATCCCGGACTGCCCTACACTTGAGAATGCTGGGATTTCAATCCAACATGTACGCTTCTCTGGGCCTAGACGTCCCTGCAGAGTGGACCATTCAGGAAGAGCACAGCCCTGGGCACCGCTTGCATCCCAAGGCCAAGAACACTTACTCTTCTGAGGACTTAGTCCATTCAGCTTTCAGTGTGCTCCCAACCTGGTTCCTGTGTCTGGAACAGAAGAGTGCCCACCACATGGCAATCCTCTCCCCATGCATCAGTCAATTGTCCTAAGATCTGTGGGGCTGAAATTGGAGCAAGTAAGGGTCCCCTCCCCAAAGGGGTATTGGGACAGGACAGTATATGAAATCTCCCAAAGCACAGAAATTGTTACGTTATGTGCTTTTAAAGGATGGTAAGTTCATGGGGTGGGCCGGGGGGTGTGCTGACACGGACAGACAGAAACGGGACCTCATCTGAACCTTAAAGCATGTGGAGGCGTGCCTGGTGGAGCAGCAGCGGTTAACTCAGTCTTCTCCAGAGGAACACAGTCCGCCGACATCCCAAGGACCTGGGCTTGCGTCCCAGGTACAGGGGAACAACCATTGTGAACAACTAAATAAAAATAAAATGTTTGCTTCTCCTCTCCCTGTCTTTAAAAGAAAAAGAAAAAAAGGACATCATTAAAAAGCATGGAATAGAGTTGGATGCTGATTCAAGTTAGGAAATCCCACAAGAGACATAGAAGCAACACGATGGTTGAGAAGGATATAAAATTCCAGCAAGTTCCATATCCTGCTTCCCCTTCAAAACTCTCCTAGGCCAACTGTCTTCATCAAGGCTGGCCTGGCCACAACCAAAATCCCCTGCGACCTTGGCATCTTGGAGGCTGAATTCAAAGGCAAATGTGTACTTTCCCCAAATTGAAGCCATTTATCTCTTGCTGCCTTGAGGAGGGGAGAGGAATAAAGCATCAAACCAGCAGTTAGTCAAGCCTGCAGAGGGAACTTGGCCGCATGAAAAGGAACCCCACCCAAAAGCTGCCTGGCTGTCTATTAATTTCCAACCCCAGTCTACGAAATGCCCCACAGGCAGCTTCACAGACCCTCAGTTAGGGAAAGAGCTTAGCTTGGCTTTGTGCTCTGGGTACTGCTGGCTTTGCATATTGTTCCCTTTGACCTGGGACAGGGGAGCAAGAGGCAGGGAAGTCATTTCTTCTACCAGGACCCTGGGCGCTGGGAATGCTCATGAGATCCCAAGGGCAGGGTCTCACTAGAGTTGTGATATGGGTAGTGTGACCCAGGCTAATGTCTCTCAGAGTTCATAGCCATTCTAGTCGATGAACCAACTCCCAATCAGAGCACAGTATGGGGAGAGGACTCAGATCTTCTCAAAGGAATCCACAGCCCCTCCAAGATGAGGGAGATCCACAGAACAGGAACTGGCAACAGAAACAGGAGACAGTCCTCTGGGACCCTACCCAACTCAGACAAGGGTACCTTTCTATCCCAGACAGGCCTGTCCTACAATCTACTTCTCCCCTTTGGTCACAAGACTTTAGAGAAAATAAACTCAATTATCAAAATTAAATGGCAACTCTAAGCACGAAATCACAATCTGCACAAGGCCAGCTGATACCTCCAGACTCAGCAGCACCCAGAGACCAACTCACATGGCCTTTCATTAATGAATAAAAGCTTTTCACTGGGGATCCCTGGGACAGAAGGACCTGTCTATTGAAATTCAAAGCATTGCTAAGAGAATATCCAGTAACAGAGACATGATATTTGGCCAATCCATAGCATGGAGGTCAAAGCATTTTTACATACTGTTAACAAGGAGTCTGCATGCTAATGCTCAGTGAAAAGTGGATTCTTGCCTAAATAGATTAAGAGAACTGGGTCAGGTGCTGCAGACACCTGGATTTTTTCCAGGCCTTACCTAAGAAGCTAACAAGACAGGTCAGTATTTGGAGAAACACAATTATCCAAAGATATTCACGGCAGAGGGAAGAATAGCACAAAGCTAACTTTGACAGTTAGGCAGTACATTCCCAGGGCACAGACTGTGCTCACACTTGTCCCAGGAGCACCTGGACAAGCTGCGCACTCAGCAGCCGCTCTGGTCCAGCAGGAGAAGTGGTCACATGCAAGAGACTTGGAGGCGGCAACCTCCTGCCTCTCATATTTCACAGTTCCTGTATGTGACTTCACTCTTTAGCATGTTCCAGAGATCCTACAAGTGATTCAGGAATCAGGCTTTCTCCTCCTTTCATTAGCTTCATAGCCCGTGACATAGTTCCATTTGAACCCAATAACGAGCAGGAGCGGCGGGGATGCCATCCTCCTCACGGTGCGGAGGCGGCCACCTCGAGAGGGATTTTCCTTTACTCACTGTCTCAGCATAGGGCGAGCCCAGTCGATCAGCCCCATAAACAGCAGCTCCACGGGAGCATAGCTATTTTATTTTTTACGAATCAGCACTTCCAAGGGTCTGAATTTCTATTTTAAGACAAAAGGCCTGACTTCTCTCAGACAAAGATCCAGGAGGATTTAATCTATTATCAGCTTAAAGATGGTAGGACATTGGTCATAAAGAAGTGCAAGGCAGGTGCACTCAAGTCATAAACTTTCTAATTTTAGGAGAACCTGGAAAGAACCCCAAGAGACTGCGGCTCAAGCATCACTGAAGTCATGGACAATGAGGGCAAGAGGGGCTGCGCTCTGCAGCCAGTCCTGAGCTGGTAGGTAGCTGACAGGCCCAGTTAACAAACCAGGCTCCGGCTCCTAGTCAAGTCCTTTTTCCCTGCACGTGCTGCTCGAAGGAGCATTCGGCTAAAATTTCACAAGGAAGGGAAACTTCGAGAAAGACGGCAGACAGCACGAGAACTGGGCAAAGCCATGGACTTGAAACAGCCCCTTGACTGGATAGAGTGAATGCGGTTGAATGTTAGAGCAAATGAAACGGAACTGAGACACAAAACCTGCATGTAAGTTCACAGGACCTTCCAGTCTGATGCTGGGCAAGACACTTCCCTCTGCGGGCCTCAGTTTCCCTGTCATAAAAGGGATGTCTGCAGGGATTCTCAGTCGGGGAGCTATGGGGTTCCAGCAGGGTCCATGCTTCCTTGGATGTCATATTGTAGGACACTGAGAAAACCTGGCCTGGAGTGTGACACCCACATTCCGCGATGCCTTGGTCAAGAAGCACCAGGAAGGCCCCAGGGCCCTGGCTGGTGACGTGCCCGCAGACAGAGTCAGCAGTGGGGGCGCCGGGGGCAGCAGGCCTACCCATAGATGTCCAGGACCCCGATGAAGGAGTGCTGCTTCAGGGCGGTGTGCAGGGCCTTGTTGACGTGCTCCACGATCCAGCCGAAGAGCTGGGCGTAGATGTGTTTGGCCAGGGCGTTGCGGGCATTGATCACCTGCTGCAGGGACATGGTCTTGACGTAGGTTTCCGAGGTGGTGACCAGCTTGCGATGGCACAGCCAGTGCTCCATTTGACTGTGCTCCACTCCCAGCAGGTGGCAGAAGCTGTGGAGGTGCTCATCCTGTGGCTAGAGGGGACACGGGAGAGGGGGTCAGGAGGGGTGTGGGGGACGAGCCCACCGCCATTGCCTCCTGCTCCTGTCAGGAACTGGGGAAGACAGGGCCGCCTCGGGGTCTGCCCACCACGTCTCCTGGGGGCACACACTTCTAGGAGGAGATGATTATTGGGGCCCAAAGTGTGCTGTTTAAATCGATCATGACACCTGCTGAGAGCCCATCATCCATGAGCGCATTAGATAAAAGAAAATGAGAGCTCGGCCCATGCATTCTTCCTCCTCCACCGCCAGCCTGCTGCAGAGTAACTGGTAGGAGAGGACTCCCAAAGTGCAGACGCAGCATGAGACCAGCTTTAGGAATGGATAATCCCCCAGAGGTGTAAGGAGCCAGGCGGAGGTCACGGGACCTGCCTTCTCTGTGCAGAGCGGCACCTGACCCACATCCAGGAGGAAGTCCTCACCCACAAGCACTACCTTTGACCAGCACCGGGTCTAACAGGCTGGAAACCCTCACTCACAAGGCTGGAAGGGACCTTCAGAGGCACCTAACATCTCCCTCTCAGGCCTCCGTTTCCCCTTTGACCAGGAGTATGAGGAACCAGGGGTTATGCTTCTCCAAGTGGGTGGATGCCCGAGAACCACCTTGGAGGAGAGGGGTTTCTGAATTACACGCCCCCATGCAGTGTTCCTGTGTGCTGGGTTAGAAATGCTGGGCTCCAGTGAACGGTGCCCTCTCCCACGTGAATGTCACCTGTCCCAAGTTTCCAAGCAGGCTTGCTTTCCTCTTTGTTTCCAAGACACTAAACACCACCTAAGTGAACATTTAACTTATACTTTTTTTAAAGCAAGGCAAGAATGAATGAAGGCAAGTAGACAGGCAAGAGAAGAGAAGGAGAAGAAACATTTATTTATTTAGTTAGTTACCCATTCATCATGGTTGTTCCCCCTGACCCTGGGTCGCAAACCCAGGTCCTTGGGCTTTACGTGGACGATGTCTCTGAAGTTATAGACTTAATCACCTGAGTCCCCAGAATGTACCTGTAATTTATACTCCAAAAGTGCTTATTACTTGTGGACAAAGTGACTCCTGGTGGAAAGTTAGGACAAATGGCAAAAATATGGAACAAATTGATCGGAGTAAGGTTGACTGGAGAACCTCATTTAGATCACCTAAACACTGCTTATGTAGAGCTGAGAAAACCCAGAATTCCTCCATCCAGGTAAGAAGACTCCATTTAGATAAGACGCTGAGTCCCAGGGAGGTAGAGTAACTTGCCCAGGTCCCCAGGGCTCCTGCTACCCAATGGACCCAGCTGCATTTGAGCCTTAACCCTCAATGACCCAAAGTACCACCATACCAGCTGGTCTGGGAGCCACTGCTAACCAAACTACCCTCAGGCCTCAGTCCCCCGGAGTGTAAGTCTCATAGATGGGCCCACGAAGGGCGCCCCCCAGAGAACTGCTCTCAGAGAGGCCTACCTCCCGTTACTCATTCCCTCATCTAAATCCTCCTGGGAGGGCTGATAACCCAGCCATGAGCCTGCTGGAGAGCTTATTAACTCGGAGGCTGAAAGGGAATCCTTCAGAACATGATGTGCCACCTCCTAATGGCCCTAAATTGCTTGTGGGACTCATTTTCTGATGAGGCTGTCTTGTAGGATTTAAATGAGGTCTTGTTCAATGAAAATTAACGCAGATAACGACACCATTTTTCCTTTAACACCATATCCCTAGGCCACTTTTTTCCCAACAGATATTTAAAATCCATCTACCCAAAACAAACACAATTATAAAATAATAGAACATCAGAGCAGGAAAGAACTTCCAAATATCATTGAGGTCAGTGTTTTTCCAAAGCACGAACTGTAGAACGCTAGTTACAAAGAATACTTAACAAATGGGGAAGGGATGGACACCATGTTAGACACAGCTGGACTATTTGCTAACGTACGTTCTAAGCACCAGGAGAGACATTTTATGGAGCATTTTCTGCCCTTCATTGACCTGAGAACCCACCCTTCCTAAGAAACTGCCTAGGGAGAAGGTTGCCAGCAAATCACCTTGGGCACTACCTTTCCAATCCAGTCTCCCTTATTTTTCAGATAAGGTGACACCAGACTCCCTGACCTTGACCCAAGGCTCCCAACCCAACCTTGGAGGAGAATCAGCTAGGGTTGGGGGTGGGGGGGGCGGGAGCTGGAGAGCTGGAGAGCTGCGGGGCAGGGTGTGAAGTCCTGGCTTTTCATTCGTCCAGCTGGTAGGGCTGCCATGGCCACTTTTCTTGGCCAACAGCCTTTTACTTTGTGGGTGCCCCCCGCCAAAGGCAGAGCCATCTGTGGTAGAGCTGAGCACCTGGGGACTGCTTGGCAGGCAAGAGGTCTAGAGATGGCAGGTGTCTACCTGATAATCGGGCCTTTTTCCAAGAAATTTTTCATTGCTAGGCACAGTTTGCAGCTGGATTCCTAACATGGAAACAGGCCACTAGCAGCAGACATAACACCCAAAGCCTGCCCACAGGCTCCCGCCCCTCCCTGGGGAAGGCAGTGGAGAAAGGACCACCAGTTCAGAAGGGCTTTGAGCGCTTTCCCACCCTACAGGGCCGTGGGCGCGGCTTGCTCTGCTGTTAACCTCCTTTTGCCTGTTGATTAAAGGTGCTAACAGAAACTGATTTAACATGTGCAATTACATTTAAGCTTAATTAAATGATGCTAAATCCATTAAAGATAGCCAGCGTCATAGGGAACAGATTAGTTTTATGGGCCCACATTGCCAGATTCAAGAAACAAACTGCCTCTGGTGTCCAAGTAATTGCGTGTTTTGCATCTCCAAGGTAACTCTGGCAGTCACGGAACACGTTTTCACGCTTTAATTAAAACTGCAAAACGCCCAGGCAGAAGGCTCACGGCCTGTGAACGGAGAGTCTACCCAGCAGGAGGCCCAGCAGGGCCCACTGTGCCCAAGATAAACCCACTCCGGACGGTCACTAGCAAACACTTAGTGAAGCGCTTCTTGGGGCCACACCGGGAGACCAGCTCTGGGAGAGGCACCCCTGGGGCTGGCGGGAAAGTGGAGCACAAGCTCCAGCTGGAGGGATGATGGGCCAGTTGAAGAAAGGGAGGCAGTGGTGTGGAGAAAGAGCCCTGGTTCTGCTCCTGACTTGGTTTTGCTGTTAACTCCGCATGACCTGAAAGAAGGTCTCCTCTCTGGGGTTTAGATTTTGCACCCTGGGAGGTGAAATTTAGGCTCCTAAGGTCGATTGTGGCTCTAACAACAACAGCAAGAGTTCTCAACTCAATCATACCAGCCCCGTGCACAGGCCTCTCCATGGGGGATTTCATTCAACCCCGAGAGTGACACACAGAGGCAGGTGGCATCACCCCCAGGAGGTGAAGCAACATTAAGGCAGATGCAGGTTTTGAACCCTGGCATCCCTGACTCGGGGTTCTCGTTCCCAGTTAGCTCTTGCACAGCCTCTAATGGGAGAATATGAGTCCAGTTGAGACCACACACCTGCGCCAGGGCCTTTCCACTTGCGCCGTCTCTAAGAGAATGGGTCCACTGTGCACGCGGTGGTTAAACTTTGATCTTCAGGCATCCTTGGCTTTCCAAAGAGTCCCCGGCCCCCACCCCACCCCCAGCCTCAGGTGCCCAGGAACACTGACCCAAGTTTTAGAGGTTCACATCACCCCCATAAGCCCTCAGATTCGCTCACCCACACCACTCATTGCCATCAATCCAGACTGGACGGCGTCCATCCATCGCCCATCATGTGCTTACTAGGAGTCTAGTAAGAGCTGGGCACTGGTGATAATACTGAACAAAGCAGTCCTTGTCCTTACAGACCCTGGCGTCCATGAGACACATGCACACTCACACAATAAAGGTGAAATCCCAACCAGCTAAGCACTATCAAGTTGAGGCACAGATGCTGGAAGAATCCAAATGGGGGGTGTGGCCCACAGAAGGGACTGGAGGAAGGCCCAGCTGTCAGGTCAGGTGGAGGACGAGGGGGCTGTTGCCATCCCTCCCGCATCTTACCAGCTCACCCAGGAGGTTCCAGTGCGAGCACCCCTCCTCTCGGGGGCAGACGGCAGGTAGATGCAGGCTGCCCAAGGAGCTGCAGGCCACTCCCGGGGCGTGCAGGCTGGAAGCGCAGACCCTCCATGCCTTGCATGTGAGGGGCGACAGCAGGGACAACATTTCACTGGCCCTAGAGATTCAGACTAGAGAGTGCTTGGCTTGCACAGCATGCTCAGCCACCGCATGGCCAAGACACAGGCATTCTTGGCACAACTGGTCTCTCAGAAATTATCACTGCCAACCCCTACATTCCTTTTCACACAGGACCCAGCCTGGTGAGCCTCAAAGTCCTCAGGGGCCACAGACTCCATGTGGAGGGGACAGCAGACTCCCCAAATCCAAGACCATTCCTCGTTGGTTGGAGGGTCGGTGGGGGAGTCATAAGCTCTGCAATGCCATCCACAGCTCAGGTCTCCCCTTCCTACAAGTGGGGCCAGCTTTAACTTCACATAAGCCCTCTCTCCTCAAACTGTTGGAGGCTAATAAATGCTTGCTCAATTGAAAAGGCATCGGGTTGTGAGTGGCATAAACGAGTGGTATGGATGCATGCCCACACTTAAAAGCTGCGGTACTCTCTTCTGCCTTTCCCCAGCACTTGGTAATTTAAATTCTTAGTCCCTGAGAGCTAGTCAGATTTTGTACCTTCTCAGGACTGTTCATAAATGGAAACAAGAGACATTTATAACAAACAAGCACAGATGCATTGACTCCACGCCAGAAGACCAGTATTAGCTGCGCCCAATGGCAGCGCCGCAGAGCACGTCTGGACCTCTGTGCTGGTGGTAATTCCGTGAGCCACCCAGCTCGACGGGTTTAATCTACCACAAACACGAGGAAAAGAACTCATTGTGAACATTTATGGAGCACTTTAAAGTCTGCAATGCTTTCGTATAAACGCTCCATGTACTATTCTGTCTCCTTCAAACTCCTGGTATGTGCTGCCATTCCTCTCTCACAGGCGATCAGACTGCGAGCTCCCGAGACAGACGCCACACGTGGCACCCATGGTGTGACATAACTTGGCAGCAGGACCACACCCGGTGCTCGGAAAGTACTCGTGGATTGATTAACACTTGGTGGAATTCCATAGACCTCAAGGTACTGGGAAATCAGTCCATGAAAAAGAATGTATTGAATAGCCACTAAATTCCCTGCCCTCAGTGATCAAAATTTGATGGCAGCTGATTGGAAAGGATGCATTCTTTTAAAACATCATCAGCAAGGGACCAGAAACCATTACTGTTGAGAACAAACAACCGATGAGTGTCCTCTAAGGGGGAAGGCACAGTCTAGTCGTACAGAACTGTCAGAGCAGCGTAACCTGAGTATGTTTTATCTCTGGAGCTGGTGTGCAACTTACTGATATGCTACAGGAATCACCATCACGCTCGGCCTGAATCTCCACATTTCCAAGGTGCAGGATAGAAGCAATTATCTTAAAAATGCTTATCTGATGGGACTCTCTCACTCCTAGGGAAAAAAAAAAGAATGAATGACACTCAATATCTATGGTAGGAGACAAAGGACATTTTACCCTCTTTTTTAAGGACTTAAAAAAAAAAAAAAAAAAGGTTGCTTTTCCTTTCTGGGCCAGTAACTCCTAAAATGATACAAGTTCCTCACCAAGTAATTACCACTTGCGGTAACATCTCAGAGGGCAAAGGGGTTCCCTGGACAAGAAGGAAAACAACCTCCCTGTGATTGTCCTGAACAAAGCAGACGGGACACGCCACTGTTCCCACTTCTCCAAGAGGACAGGAAAGAGCAATCAGGCAGACTCACTTTGAACTTGATTTCGACCAAACACTTGGTGGATTATTTTTTGATTTTAACAAGAATGGTCATTTGTCTGCAGTTATTTTCTTCTAGCATTATATCCAGCAAACATCTGTGACACATCTCCAAAGTGCCAACAGGAGAAGGAAAGGAGACACTTCTCTTGGGAGTGCTCTTACGGGGCTGAAGGCCAGCTGGCTCCTGGGTGTCCCTGCCCTGCCACGTGCTGTCAGAGCTATGGACACACTTTCCTACTCGGACCCACTGTGGCAGCAAACACCTGCTGCCCACTTAGTTACTGATGCCCAAACCTCACCAGAGGTGGGGACAATCTCTTACAACTGACGTTTGGCTTTAAGGCACAGCCGTTTCCTTCTGAATTGCAAACTATTTCAGACTTTGTAAAAAGGCTGCAGGATGACAGAATGAACACCAGTGAACCTACCATTCAGTTAAAGGAATAAGACACACGTCCCCTTCCCCACTCCTCCCCTGCTGACTTATTTTTAAGGCAATACTTCACTCAGGTCAAAAAACAAAAGTTAGTGATGGCTATAAATGGAAGTAAGGATGCATCTGTCACACTAGAATGGTAAAACTTAGGGGATCAGCAAGATAGACAACGCAAGCATTAACTAAACTGTTATAAAATTAATATTGTGATACATGTACACACCTTGTGCTGGTATGTAGATACTGGATACACACATATATGTTAACGTAATCTCTTCCCTGTAATAATGTTAGATGATCTGTTTTTCCATGTAAGCTTCATAAGGTCAGGGATTTACTTTAAATGCTTTTGTAGATAATATTTGCAAAACATACAAAGTGAAAAGCCATAAGGAATCCCTGTTCTTTCCTCATGACCTCCCCAGAGCCTGGGCCACCGCAATGCTCAGCAATGAGTGACAGGATGATTCAATCAATCCAGACTGCAAGTACTTGCAAATGTCAACACATCATCCAACTACCTGGTTCTATTTAATCCAGGGCCAAGTTACATAGACAGACAGCCCCATTCAGTGTAATGAGTAAGATTGGAAAAGGAAGACAGGTTAGAGCGAGGACAAGACAGATGCTGTACTGGGCACCCAAGAAGGGAGAGAAGCACGGGGCTTATGATCAGAGGTCAGCGCGCTCTCAAGTAAGTCCCCTGGAAAGACAAGGAGCTGCTGGAACATCACGGGATGATGATTCATCGCTTCTCTATTCTTGGGGACCCATGCTCTGTCAATTTCCAAAGACCGAAGGATGTAAGTAGTAGGTATGGAATAGTGGTTGAATCCTAACAGTAGTTAGACTCCTGTAATATATTGACCCAAAAGTCTCTTTTATAATACAGCCCCTTTTATTTGAAAAAGTCCCTTTAATAATACATGATTTTCTGAATATGCATTCTCTCATTATAGGAAGCACCAAAACAAATTAAAAAATCAAACAATAAAACTCAAAGAGTAATGGCCCACAGCTCGCTTTTTAAATAAAGTTTTATTAGAACACAGGTCTGCCCGTTTGCTTTCCCTTTGCCTGTGGCTACTGGCAGACCACGCCGGCAATGCTAAATAGTTGCTGTGGAAACTGTACGGCTCACAAAGTCCGAAATATTTATTCCTTTAAGAAAAGTTTGCTAAACCCTGGAGTAAAAAAAAAAAAAAAAGAATGTTTATTAAAGGGTAGGGAATAATGGCTTATTAAAATAATTAATTTGACAAGTGCCCTTTACTTTGAGGGTTGGGATGGAATAGAACAGTAAGAAGATGGTCACCAAAGGCAAGAGGGCTTCCTCATCAGCAACCCGAGTGGGACAGGGCTGTGGTTTTCTACTCTCCATGAAATGAACCCTCTGGGACTTCCCCATTCAGAAGCTCCTTACCAAGAAGTGTGAAGGCTTGTCGAGTCTTCTCGAAGTCCTCGGCGTCATCCACGCCCTCGATGGACGCGTCTCCGCCCTGCGACGTGTAGAAGAAGTCCTCCGCACATGCTGTGGTGGGCAAGCAGGCAAGGCATCAGCACTAGAAAGAAGCTTCCTCCCGTTTATCAGATGACTGAGACCCACGAGGATGTCTACTCCCTGGGAAAGCTACCCAAGACTAAATTTTATTCCGTCAGATGGGGAGCCCTTTAGAAATGTATCTTTATTGACAACGGCAAGGGGAGGAAAACTGATTAACGAAAGAGAAGACCACACTCCCTGACAGAACACGCTAGTATATCTGGATAGAGCTGGCAGGTGGAAAACCTGTGAGCCCAGAGGACAAGTCACAGGTAGCTGAGTTTACCGGAGGATTCACCACAGACTCACGCTTCAAGAGGACCTGGTGCGCACAAGTGAAATACCCGCCCTGGAATCCCACACTTCCAGGGCCTTCAGGAATCCAGTCCGACAGCCTATTGGGTAGATGAGGGGGAGCGATATGCTCCAGGTGACATTTTTGTTCATTTGTTTTTCAAAGACGGCGCGCTCTTGAACTGCAGGCCCGGGAACAAATGCAGTCTGAGACCCTCACAGGTTTGCTCCTCAGCTTAAATCCTCTTCCAGCAGGCCTTTGGTAACAGCCTGGGGCACTGCTGGTAAGAGGGGCTCAGGCTCTGACTCAGTGAACCTTAGCAGAGGAACGCAACAAGCCCCGGGGTATCAGCACCACAGGTGGAGGGGGGCTGGCTTTGGAAGTCAGCATTTAAGGCAGCAACTGCACAGAATAGAAACCAGTCTTGAGAATCACTGGAATTTTCCAGAAAATACAGTGCCTTGTATAGTATAACCCTGGCCAGCCCTTGATATTGCTAAATGTGTTGCTGGATTTTGACAAGATAGCCAAACTGCACTGACTGCTTTTCTCCCTCCCCTGAAAATCCCGGTTAAATGACCCTTCACCTGAGTGCGCACACCTGCAGGCACGTCAATTAAATGTGCTCAGGCAGCTTCTGCTGCAAGATCTGGTCCTCAACAACTAGCCTTCCGATTTGGTTCCCCAAGGATGTCTTCACCTCTTTCCCTGCTCCGTCCCAACAGCAACGGCCCTAACCTCCAGCAACCATGCTTGAGGGACTGGCGGAAAAGATTTAGCCGAACTGCTTCTGGCACCTTCAACTCTACCTCCAAAATGCAGGTAACTCAGATCCCCCTCGTACATCCCTGCAGACCCCCTCCTGCCCGACTGCCCCCAAGGCCAGGGTCGAAGTTTCAAAAGAGCCTCTAGGACCTATCATGAAGTGACCTCCTCCTGCCACTGGAGACATGTGGCTGGTCCTTCCTTCTGGTCTTCTCTATGTCCCAGTGACATCAGCACCCTATTGTCATGCCTCAGCCCCAGGCCCTCCACACCCTCAACAGCCCAGCCCACGGCTATTTCCCACCTTGCACCCTGTGTTCCTGCCACAGAACCTCACCAGCTCCTCCAGCCAAGTCCACATCACTGGGCCCCGCTTGGAAGAGGCAGAACTGAGCCCCAAGCCCAGTCTCACACAAGCTGAGTGAAAGTCTCCTGGGGACAGTGCCTCCAGGAATAAAGAGCAGACCTGTCGGGGTGTGTGAGCGAAGGCTTTCCCATAGTAACTCAAACACACGGACAAACTGGGAGAGGGAGAACTTTAGCCCTGAGCTCCCTCACAGCACAGTAAAAGCAAATCTGTATGAAGTCACACGAGGCCTTTGAAGAAGACAGCATAGTTATTTTTCATGTTATGTATGTAATTGGCTCTTCTGGTTCATCACCCTGCAAGCTCTGGCAAGTAACAGGACAGTTTCAAAGACCTAAGAAAAGCTCCAATTTCTTTTTCCCTTGACATTCACCTTTCAAAACACTTCACTGGACAACTTCCACAGGACCTACCTAAGGAAGACTGAATTGATTATTTACACCCACCTTTCAAATAGGCAAACTGAGGAGCACAAAGCTTTCAGGAGCTGCCCAGGCTCATCCAGGGTTTGGCTGGGCCTGGGGTCCCCACACTGTTGGGAGATGGATGTTTACCTAAATCTCATCGGAATGCTCTGCTGTAAGGTTTGATCTCCTCTGTTAACCACCCCGCAGACCTCAGACAGACATCCCAGTAGGCTGCGGCCAGCCCGCCTGCACAGCCTGCCTGATCTCAGCTCTCCTTCAGGCGCACGCAGGGCCCCTGACCATCCTATCCAGAGCAACGTCACTCAGCCTCTGGTTTGAGTTTCTCTCCAGACCACTCCCAAGGGGAAACACATCTGAGATCCCACTAGCGGGCAGAGACTGGGCCAGGCAGTGTACAGACCGCAGCAGGCATGAAGCTGGTGTTTGAAGGGTGAACCAGCAGTGTGGCCAAGGGCTGGCCTTCCCCGGAGACCCTGCTCCAACATGTGCAAGCAGAGAAGTGTTTCCAAACCATCAGCACACTGACGGAAAGGAAGAAGGAAAACTGATTCCGTTTCACCTGGAGTCTGGATTGAAGGGGATGAGTCCCTTAGAACTGTTTTTGCCAGCCTTTATTCATACCGTAACACATTATCCATCGAGTCTGTTTAAATCTTAGGGAGGTCATTTTAATGAAGACCACCAATGATGGTCAGAAGGTGGGGCGGGGGACTGTGTGCAGATGTCTTCCCTCCATTCTCAGACTCAAACTTCCGCTGGGCCAAGGGTCTTTCTGAGATGTGTGTGCCATGGAGTAGCACTTGAAGAAAGGGAGGAGGAGAGGGGGTCTAAACACCACTAGGAGCCGACTGCTCATCGCTCTTTTACCCTTTCTAGCCACGGGCCAGGCCCACGGGGATTCAACACCGAGCACTGGTCTCCGAGGTACTCCGCCCACGAGGCCGAAGACGGCCTCACAGCACAGCAAGAGCTAATCAAAGGCTCTTACTCCACCCCAGCTGCTCGCAGAGGTCATGTGCAGGTGAAGAATGCAGCTAAAGTGATCACACTGGCTAGTTTTCAGGGCTCCAGCCAGAGGGCCGAGGAGTCTCCCCTTGCTGAGACAAGGAATAAGCAAAAGTTGTTTTTCATCTCAATATACCCATAATGAGGTTTTTTTTAAAAAAAATAGGATTTCTTCTCTTATTACCTTAAAGTTTCATTTGGGACAAAGTGGTCCAGATCCAACCAGATGGATCTTGCCATTGTTTGTTCATCTACTCTAATACTGACCCTAGAAAATGGTTTCCTCTTCCCCACTGGCCTGAAAAGCTAAATGGGGCCACGTCCCCCACCCTGTGAGGAGATGAGGGCTCGTGGCAGGGACCAGCCTTCCTCGTCCCTCACAACTATAATCAGCATCAGTGCCCCAAGGTGCCAGCTCAGAGCAGTTCTCAAAACACGGTGTGTGGCAGCCACCCACCGTGTCTCCAAGAGACTGAGGATCTCAGCAGCAAGCTCTGAAAGTCTCCAATGTTCATATTTCTGTTACACAAAGACCAACCAAACCACCTCTACCTGCACACCCAGCTCTTCACACCATGAGCTAGAAACAGGTCCCGCCAATGACCCAGAATGCAGACGGCAGGCCAGGGACAGGGTGCTGCGCCGCAACTATCAAGAGATGGCTTTGAGGCTTCAGTGGCAGGAGTGGGTCAACATCCCACGATAAAGCCCCTGAGCATCCAGGGGAGGACTCCCACCCCAGGAGAGGCATGTCACGTCACGGTTCAGTATCAGGAACTGAATTGCTTTTCTCCAAGTCCACAGTCTCAAGGCAAACTGACCTGCTAAGGCTGCTCAGCAAAACCCTTAGTAGAAATAGAGGGTGATGGGGACCCATGGGAAGGCTGTCTTTTTATCTGATAGAACAACAAAGTGACCTCCAACTGGCTCCAGGTGAGAGGGACATCTGGTAGCTCCAGCCTGCCCCCACACGGCTCCAAGGTGGGTGAGCCCTGAGCACCCTGCCTGCTCCAGAGACACGAGAATGCACTGCTGCTCACTCGCAGAATCTTCTAGGCCCAGGCTTCCAGCATCCCCACTTTATCCTGCAGTCCTCACTCCTCTCCTCCTTTGGTTTTGCTGCATATGACTTAAAATGTGTCAATTAAGTGATGTGCATTAGCTAACCCTCTAGATCCTCATCATCTCTTATGATGTCTAAAGTGCAAACATTTGTCAAAATAATAATGCCTGGAAATTTGTTATACTCTGCAAAACATGCTCCCACCCCCTGCCTCACCCTCTTGAACATTTTCTGTGGCTGGCAGCCTGGGACAATGAACGCTAAGGGAAAGCTCAGGGCTGTGGCTGAGGTCTGAGCACACACCAGAGGCAGGGCTGAGACAAGAACGCAGCGTGGCTTTGGGGAGCTGTCCCTCTGCCCTTTCAGCACCCCAGCCCCCTGGCACAGCAGCCTGTCACAGAGGACGGGCACGCACCCAGCAACTTACTTAGTGCCAGCTCTTTAAACTCTGGCAGGCTGGCAGCTGCGCAGAGCTGGTAAAAGATGTGGTAGTTCCGCTCGTCATCGGCCTGGGGAGGAGAAAGTTAGGCAGTTTTAGGGCAGTGACGCTCAAGACCGTCGCGTCATCTTTTGTAACCCCGTAGTGTTTTGGACAACAGGATTCAAGCCTTTGCCTCTCGTTTTCCTTCACACACCTGCTACCTTCACTTCCCACCTCCAGATTCCCTTCACTCACAGGGGTCTTCTTCCAACCTGAAGGTTTTCACTTCTTTTCCCCTGTAAAGGACATTATTGCTCTTCCACAGCTGTGTGTCCATCAGTCGACAAGCACAACACAGAAGTCTGCACTGCCCAGAGAGCGTCGCACACACTGGTGTCTCCCTGCGGGAGGCTCAGAACTAAGCAAAAGCTACGCCCCTGCCCCGCACGCCAGGCTGGGGTAGTCGGAGGGTGCAGGTCTGTGGCAGGACTTAGAGTGGACGTTTGGGCCAGACTGGCCTTAAATGGACATGGTAGCTGGTTGGGGGGGCTCTGGAAGGCCTGAGCGAGAGAGCAAGGAGCAAGGCTCCAGGGGATCCAGAGAAGAGTCAGGCTGGAGCCGTGGGCAACAGCAGGTTTTGCTGCAGGGAGATGAAGACCGTGGGGCTCACGAACCAAGCCTGGGATGTGGAAAGAAAGTCTGGGCAGAAAAAGGGGAAAATGATAATGCTGGTCAAACGTCATTCAACTTTGGCTCAACATCAGCATGGAGGCAGGCGCCACTGAGAAACAGTGGAGGCATTTTGATGTCCTGTCTGAAGGCAACCCAGTGCCAAAAAGTCCATGAACCAGAAGGTGGGGGTATAGTGGGGCAGCTGGCTCACACCAGATGTGCGCCATCACCTGGCTTGGTGACGGGCATCAGAAGGATGCTGGGAGACTGTTCTTGGGGTTGTGAGTAGCACTGATTGCCACGAAGACCAGGCTGAAGAAGAAAAGGTCTCCCCAAGGCCAAGGAAGAGCTGGGAAGAAGGGAATGAAAAGTGAGCACAGGGCAGTGAAGACTTCAGACCAGATGCCTACAGCACTAGAATGAACACTTAGTGATGAAAATTTAAAACAAAACTCAAAGGACAAATGTATCTAATTCCAGGCTCAAAAGGGAGCTGCCCTCCAGGCCTAGGGAGCATCATCTACGGGGGAGAACACGCGGCCAAGTCGTGGCACTCACCTGAAAGACCACCCTGGACTTCTCCAGCAGATAGGTCCTCATGTTGGCCCCGATGATGTGGTACCTTCTGTCAAAGCCAATCTGAATATACTTTCCGAATCGGCTGCTGTTGTCGTTTCGAGTGGTTTTAGCATTTCCAATGGCCTGTGGGAACAAACACACAAGTGTGCTAATCAGGGAAGACTTTCTGACGTCAGAACTTCGTGTTGACGGCAGCACCCATCTCCATTCTCATCCTCTTCCTTCCTCAAAGGCCCTCCCCGCTACTGGGATGAAAAATGAAACAGGTCAAAACAAAACACAACTTCATTTTCCAGGCTCTTTTACTCCTTAAGATGGTCAATGAAGGCAATGAATTGAGTGCTACCTTCATTAAAGGGGACTAAGCAGCTGGAAGGTACAGCCTTTGTCTCTTCTTCCTTATTCATGCCTGGAACACACATGTAATGGCTATGGCTACAGCAGTCACCTTGAGACTAGGAGGAAAAAGTCTGGAGAATTAGATATTACTGCTCTGACATCAATTAAAGTCATTAAACCAATGCCAGTATACAAGAGCTCTGAATTTTTTAGTGATTAAAAATAAACCCTCCTGGGATTATGCTAAGTGAATTAAGTTAAAAGAAGAAAGAGATACCAGGTGACCTCGCTCATAGGTGGAATGTGACTAGACAAACAAAGGAATAGATGAATCAAAACCAACAGTTGGATACTTATAACAGACCTGAGGTTACCAACAGGGAATGGGACAGGGGTGGGGGACACATGGCAGCCAAGTCCACTGGACAATGGTGAAGCACACTTGATGATTTTGGGAGGGTAGGGTGTGTTGGCATATATCTGAGGAATGGGGAAACTCCACATATGGGGAATTACACATATGAGGTTTAATTTGTAAAACCAAGTTAATGCAATGAAATTTAAAAAAAAAAAAAAAAACCCTCCTTTTATCAAGCCTCCACCGCTGATCAAATGTCATTCCCAACTGATGAATGGTACTTCCTAGAATAAGATCAAAGATCAACCCGTGTCCCAGCACATCTCAGTAGTAGGATAAATCAGGAAGTCTTCATGCTTTTACTTAGTGCTATTTCTTATACAACAACAGGGCACAGTTCCAAACACTAAATGACAATTTAAAGAACGAGCCATCAAATGATTGATCTTGCTGTGTGGATATTCACTTTCTATAAAACATCACATTGCTAATGGATTGGTAATGAATGCATTGATATTTTAATTCTTTTCATCTGCTTACATTTTTTAGGTGGTTGAAACACTTAAAAAAAATCCACTCTAACTTTTCAGGTTTCCAGGAAATTGGAAGCACAAAGAAATGAAAAGATAATCCAAAATCCCAACCTTCCTTCACACTTACCACCCAAATCTAAGTCACAGAACCATTCAGTATCCCCTGGCATCTCAAAACTACACGCAGTTGGCCTCTGTTGTTAACAAGACTAACAGAATAGCTGAAAGCAAGTAAGTACTATTTAAAAAGACCTATATCTAAAACTCATGAAAACACCCATTGAGCCTTGATAAGGCAAACTATCCTGCCCCTTTTTTGAGATTAGCGAAGTGAGGTCTCTAGTTGTGCAAACACTCATGCACAGAAAACTAAGCCTAGGTCTGTTCTAGAGAGTTCTTTAGCCTAGGATAAAGACCTGTGAATCCCTACCAAAAGATCTACCTTCCTTGCCTCAGTAGGCTGTCTTAAGAAGTGCTCTGTTAGATCTACAAGTAGTTTAAATATTAATAGTGGGGCCTACAAAGGTAGCAGGCTGGTTACATTACCGCCAAACCCAACCCTCTGATCTGGGTAAGAAAAATTCCCAACTTCTCTGTGTGGGAAAGACTTGTATGTAGTTCTTTATCTTTCAAACCCTTGCTAGATTTTCCTGGCTAAAAGTAACTTAAGAAATGAGGAAAGCAAGCCCAACTGCTATAATTGAAAAAAGCCCAGGCTCCGATCCTCGCTGAGTCCATAGTCCAACAAAGGAAATAGATGTGACATAAGTAGTTAAAATTTGAGAAATCAGTCAATGATATAAACAGGAAATTCACAAAGAAACTCACAAAATGAACAGAACTAGCAATAATCAGAGAATTGCAGACTAAAATGATGCCATAGTGGCAGTAACTGAGTACTTTGACACCAAGAAATTATGATGAAGATGTGAGGAGAAAGGAACTCATATACTTCTGGTTGAAATGTAAAATGTAACCACTATTCTTGAGAATTGGGTCTATGTAGTAACATTGAACATATGCGCACCTAAAAATTCTATTTCTAGATATTATTTATATATAGGTATTAGTTACATAGTAACTAATCTTAATTTCTATCAATTTTGCTTCCTGTGCCCTTCACCCCTTTTCTTTCTCCCAGGATGCGGAAGGGGTGTCTATGTCTCCCGGAGCCAAAACAACAAAATATTTCTAGATATTGCCTAGAGAAAGTCACATGGTGTGCAAGGCGGTATGCACAAAAGTGTTCAAAGCAGACTATATTACACAATAAAGAAGTATAATCGAAATGAAAACAAATGGAACATGATTCATGGATAAATAAAAACATCTGTTGAATGGAAAGCAAATTGTGAGATGGCTGACGGACCATAATATCATTTACACAGGAGGGAACAGAGGAGTTTGCTGTGTCTGCATCCACAATTGTGGAGTGACTAACACATAATCTCAATATAATTGGGATTATAAATTACGAGGTCCGCACCCAGGAGGGCAGAAGCACAGAGAAGGGAGCGACAAGCCAGGTAATTGGCCTTGAGAAGTGAGCACTGACAGTCTCTTAGGGGTGAGAAGAACTGAGCCAGGGGAAGGAGAACACAGCACAGGTGAGGGCACACAGGTGAGAGAGTGCACGTGTGTGGACAGACTTGAGTACGTCTCCAGTTTCCACTGGAGGACAAACACGTCGATGAGGTCAGAAAGACATGTGAGGGGGCAGATTCTTGTGTGAATAGAATTTTGTTTCGCTTAAATAGGAAAACCCTGAGAATTACACAGTAACTCATCTCAATCTCTATCAGCTTTGCTCCCTGTACCCTTCGTCCCTTTTCTTCCTCTTGGGGCGGGGAAGGGGAGTCTGGAGTTCCACAGGCTCCAGTCATTCCCAGAAGCCATGAGGCCCCCTGGCCTGGACCCGGGTCCTGTCCCTGCTCTAACAGTCTCTTGATTACCAATGGCCTTTGCATCAGTGAAGCCTGGAGAACAAATCACTCCCAGGACACTGACAAGCTCTTACACAGAAGTGGGTCAGAGATCTGACAATGCATCATCCCAGCCCACCCCAGCCAAGCCCAACCCTTCATTCAAACGCCCTTCATTCAAAGGGCTGCCACTGAGTACAGGCCACTAGGAATCCCTCCGGCCCTCTCTGGCTGCCCTCCACTCCCAGTGGCCCCAGGAGGCGCCGGCAGTTGCTGGGCGGTGGAAATACAGAGAGGAAGGGCCATAACTGCTTATTTCATCGGGACATGCCATCCTTCCCTGACACAGGCCAGAGTAATCAGTAATCAGCTGTCTCCTGATCAAGACATGCCTTGTGTCAGTGACAACCCTCTGAGGAGCCACAGAGCAGACTGGGCTTCCTGACACAGGCCCTGGCTAGACTGGTTATTTGGCAGGACAAAAGCTGCTCTTTCTCTGCTTGGCAACACTCTTTAACCCCACCCAGGGCTTTTCTAAGTCTTTCCTTGCCTTCTTCTATCTAAGATTTCTATCAAATGTAACATTAACAACTCAGGGACAGTCCCTAGGAGGACAACATTCTCTAACAGAGGGAGCCCTTAGGCTCATTTATCCACATAGTTTCCGAAGAACCAATCTGTCTAAGGTAGGAATTTAATGTTTTGAACCCGTCATTAATACGGGGCATCATGCAATATTAAGCTGGTTTATTTACACACGCCTCCTTCGGAACTTAACAATGGAACCCCAGCCTGTGCATTCTGGGTGTGTCTGTTACAGGCACGTATTTCTCCCACACCTAAGCACCCGCCTCCCTAGCTTTCTGATAACATTGGATCACTTGGGCGCCATCATTTAAAAAGGATACCCAAGCAGGGATTCAAACAGATTCCTTCATGCCATCTTCAAAATCATTATATGTCATTATTCAAAATAATCAAAGAGTGGAAACAACCCAAATGCCATCAACACAAGGGAACAGGGAAACAAAATATCCTCTAGCCAGGTAATGAACCCCTACCCAGCGTACAAAGGAAGATAGCACCGCACGTCCACAGCGTGGATGAACACTGAGAGGCTGTTAGAGGGCAAGTGGTGGATGGCTCCGCTTCCACGAGGGCCCTAGAAGAACCAGTTCCACAAGGAGAAAGCAGAATGGTCGCTGGCCGGGGAGAGGTCATGCGGAGGGGCGAGGGGAGCCAGAATTTTTTGGGCACAGTGTCCCGTCTATGACGGCGGACGTCTGGAAACCACAGTGGTGGCGGCTGCACGAGAGGCTGAATGCACCCAACGCCCCTACGCTGTAGACTAAACTAGGCAGCGCGGTAAATTTTATATTATGTGCAGCTCACCTAGTCACAAAATTAAATCGCTCCCCCTGTGTCTTGTTCATGTCCAATAATCTTGGAATCTGTCTTTGCTGAACTCCCTAAACTGAACTGCTTTGTTTACTTACCAGTGATCAAACACATTTGTCTGTTTAACCTGTAACAGTGACTGTTTCTGGGAGAGGAGGGCGCTGGGTGTCTCTGAAATCCTACTGCCGAAACGATAAACTGAATTTTGAAACTTGGGGGCAAAAGAGAAGTTGAAATCCTGGTTTCATTCCTGACTGTGGATGCTGTCTTCGCTGTCCCTACTCAGGCGCAGCCGATGGGCCGAAGGCGGCCACACCAGGCTCACGATCGCCTTCTGAACCGGGACCCTGCAAGGCCCCACTCTTGAGCTTAGGATGATATCACAAGCAGGCTGCCCCCCAAATGCTCAACACCGGGGACTTCAATGTTGATAAAACCATCTGTTAAAATGTTTTCAGCCAACAGTACAACTCGTTAAAAGCTTAATAAAGAAACAATTCACCGAAATAGCTGGCAGTAAATATACCAAAATGTTGAATAATTATTAGCAGCTGATAGATTATTGGGGATTTATGTCCCTTCATTCTTCCAACATTTTTTTCCACTGAGCCCTTCTTATCCTTTTAGGTCACTGTTTCTCAAAGTAGGGTTTTCAGACCAAAGAACTTGTGAGAAATGCAAATTCTTCAGCCGTTTCCCAGGCCTTCTGAAGCAGGAACGGGGTGAGGCCCAGCAATCTGCTTGATTACGTCCTCCAGGCCATTCCTACTCAGAGGTGGTTATAAGGACCATTGTAATGGACTAACTTTTTTCTTTTTATCTGTTTCATAAAAATGCGTGCAGTTTCATTTCCAGGCAGATACGGAAGCTTACTTTTGCTGAATTCCTAGTGAATACATTGTGTCCTGTTACTGGGCAGAAAAAGGAAGTTGTTATGACAATGCAAACTTTATAGACAGATTTTGCCTGGATAGTCAACAAACTTCTATGGAGAGAGGGTCAGAAGTTACTCTAGAATTTACTCCCCTCCCTCTGAAGGGCACCTGGGAAAGGGCAGACAGGACCAACTGATGTGGGAACAGCACAGCTTAAAATCTATTCAGCAGGTACGCAGGGATATGAGCGGAAAATTAACTAACTGGCAAAACCTGAAGCTGCTGAAAGCAAGGCCCCCTCCTTAGCAACAGGGGTCTGAAGACACGCCCCTAGCTTCTCACACCTTCCTCCAGGTCGCCCATCAGCTGGCAAAGAGCTCCAGCCTCCTGGTACACCCTTGAAGGGAGGCATCCCACCCCTCAGGCTGATACAGGAATCCACTTTGCCTGAGAGCAGACGCAGGCAGTACACACACGTGTGCATTCTCTTCTCAGTGTAACTTACCCAGCCCACAGGGAGTTTAAACTCGCTGTTACAATTTTAATAAAGTTGCGGTGTGATCCTGGCCTCTCTCTGGACCGATCCTGTGTCTCTCAGGCTGTCTCAGCTCATTCACCCTCACCACGACACCTTGGTGACACGTGTCCTACTTGATGGGGCTGCTGAGACAACTTGCCGCCATCCTGGCAGCTTTCAGTCTCAAATGAATTTTGCTTCACAAGACAAAGGGTTGGTGGAAGGGCCTGCTCCTACTAGACAGTAACCAAGATAAGAAAGAAACCAACTCTGGCCACTCTCTCTACTCCATCAGAATTAAGTTTTCATAGAGGGAAGCAAGCAAAAGAGAAAACAGAGTTCTGACCCTAGAATAGAACTCGTTATAGCAAGATCTAGGTTTTAGGACATATCCTTGGCCTTGAGCTTGCACCAACTGTGCTGAGTCCCCGGCCTAAGAGACAGAGACAGGACCTGCTGTGAGCTGGTCACGCCATCCCAGGTAGCTGCCTTCTGAGATCTTCACCCATTCTTTGTCTTTTGGCTTTTACTTTTCTCCTAAAAGATAAATGTCCAAATACTGTTTTGGAGGAAAGGGGACTCCTCCACCAAGGTTCCCCACCCCAATGAGACTGGAGTTCCAGGTTCAGGGGGCCTTCAAAGCATCAAATGTTTCTGGCTGAACAGTGATTTGATATCACACGATAGGGTTGGGGAGGAAGGGGAAGACAGCAGAGGTGGGGGATTTGGGGAAGGACTGTACCTATGGCATTCAGCAGAGTCAAGGGACAAGTGGAACATGAAAAGGACACTCTACCCAGCACTGGGGCCTGAAGGCCATTCCAGGTTAGATTATTTCTCCCTCTGGGGCACTTGGTAATTGTTTCCTCAGCCGGGTGGGACCAGGGGCTCTCACGGAAAGGTGTGACTGCTGATCACCTGAGCTGATCCCTGGAGTCTCCTGATCAGCCACACAAGACTGGACACCAGCAGCTTCGTGGCCAGTGGAAGGAATTCCCACCGGGCAGGCTAAGAACATTTGGAAGGCTTTACCTCCATTATAGGACTGGACGCCAGCACCTTCTCTTCAATGTTGGTGTCACTAGCAGAGCCCCCCACCGTGGCAAAGTAGCGCATGGCGTACTTGGCTGAGACCGTCTTGCCGGCTCCGGACTCCCCGCTGACGATGATGGACTGGTTCTTCTCATCCCTGGAAAGGAAAAAGCTTGGGTCAGTGGCTCTATCAGACAGCCTCTGCTGTCTTCCAAGCACCGCGGGCAAGGGCCTGAGCGAGATCAGGAACCGCTCTCCTTTATGGAGAGTGGGGCTCTACCCCTCCCTCGTGTGCCTGCACAAGATCCCGAAGTGGGGACAAAGAAAGAGGTTCTGGAAGGGCTTCCAAACTGAACATGCCCTTCTTGACCCACAGGAAGAGAGATGCAGCCAGCTAGTCACTGTCCCAAGTTCTCTGGATACCGCGCCCCCTAGATCATATTATATACACACACACACAGAGATATACATGTGTGTGTATATATATCCTCTGAGATTTATCTATAAACTTAGACTATATGCTATCCCCTTTGTTTTGTTACATGCCCACCCTGTGCCACTGCAGAAGGTAAACTTGCTTCAACAGAAATATCTTCCCCTCTTGTGTTTGAACCTGGTCCACCAGCAGACACCTGCGAACATTTTTGTTCATGAAGGTACACCTGAAAGACCAGGCTATTTCCTGCCAGACTGATCTTGCCTGCAGTTTCCCATAAATTAGATGAAACAGCTATCAATGGCAATAAGGGGGATTTCAGTCAGACTAAGTAGAAGACAGAAGATACTCTCCATCAGATAAAATGCATCTCTATCCCTTCAAAACAGAACAGACGGGCAGGCAGCTGAAAGAACAGTCTATTAGGTCTCCAAGGAACAAGGATGCTCAAGAGTAAGAACGAATGCCTGGGCCGCAGGTGTGAGGGCGGACTGGCCTGAAGGAAGTCCATGGAATGGAGAGTATGCAGGTCTGAGGACAAATAAGGATCCTGGGAATACCCTATGGACGCCAGGAGAGAATGGACCAGAGATGTGGGGGGTGGGCAGGAATGAGAGGGGCCAGGACTGTGTGACAGCCCACAAACGGGACTGTGAGGGGACCCGACAACATTTTTACACTTCGGCACACACAAGAAGGCACAGATAGCTGACACTTGCACGGTTCATCTGCATGTCGCTCACTGGGCAGGCCTGACAGGCCTGAACTGCTCAGGAAAGGGAAGGAACAGGCTGGCTATTCTCAGGGCCAGTGGTCAGGAATCAAAAAAGGGGGGTTGGTTTATGTGAAAATGAAGTGTCAGGAACTCAAAAGGAGGACTCAAAGCAGGGGAACAAAACGGGGAGGATGTGGAGGCAAATTTTGGTCTTCTGATGAAAACAAATGCACACAGCCAAGCTATGACCAGGCGTCAGATGTCTCTTCACATTTCTTGAGTGTTTATCGGAGGCTCCTGGGCCTGAGGAAGTGTCCTGGGCAATAACCTTTCATGTTGACTCCTTCCTAATGGGGGGGGGGGGGGGGGGCACTAGAGAATGCTGACCTTGACATGCAGACCAAGCCAGGTAAACTCACCTCTTCTTAGACCAACAAGTACTTTTTCATAACTTCCCTAACTTAGACCAACTTAAAATATTTTTTTTTTTAAAAAAAAAGGTTTCATCTAGCCCCAGTGCAGTCGGTACATATCACCTTCCCATTCCCAGCCTTTCACAGGGCCAGGTGCACCTGAGGACACAACAGGTGGAACAGCCCATAAATTGGCTTTGAGGAATAATGTGCAGAAGCACTGTCACCTAGTTCTACACATATTAGCTTTGCTTCCAACTTAGGGAATACAGAACCAGAAGAAAGATGAAAAGCAAACCTTTTTTTGCATTGCTGATTAATTACCTGACTTTGGACAAGGCAGTTCATTTAACCGACCATCAAATGATCTCAGGCCAGTCTCGTGTGACTCTGATGCCCAGCCATGTGCATGCTCTTCTTCTAAGTGGCCACCTTGACTTAGGAACCGAGGTCTCTAATTCCTCCTAACACTCCTGCCTGATTAAATGTGCAAAGCACTGTTCTGATTATGTTCTCCCCATTAAAAAATGTTAACTACTCACTGTTTACTGAGTCAAGTCCAAACTCCTTAGCTGCATATTTGAAACTCTCTACAATGCATAGCCCTAACACGAAAACCCTGCACCAGTGTGAGCCAGTTGTGGGCGGTGAGAGAACATGGGGCTGGAAGACTGAAGATCGGGCCTGGTCCTGGTCCTACCATCAACAGGCCATCTCTAAGCCTGGACCACATCACAGTGGGCATCTCCCATCTGACAGACTTGCTGTAAGATCACAGGAAGCACTGTCTAGGTCTCCAAGTTTCTTATAAAATGACGGGATTGTAGACCAGCCTACGTGGATGGCCTGTGCGTCTCTGAAGTCTGCGTGCTTTCCCGACTGCTGTTCTCTGCCTGGAACCATCTTCAACGGAAAGCCTCCCACTCAAGTCCTGTCCACCTCCAAGGTCCACACTCTCCTGACTCCCGACAAGCGCACCAGCTGGTCAGTTACATGTCCGCCTTCTAAAGAGCCACGTCACTAGCTAGGTTTCACTTCCAACACATGGTCACATCTTGCCTTATATCAATGCCAGTCCCTGTGTGGTCACTTTACTCACTGTGTGGCTTTGTGTCACTTCCTGTCTCTGAGCCCGTCTTTTCATCTCTAGAGCAAAAGCACTGTGACATGAACGCCCCCCACCACTACCCCAAGAGAGTTCCTTGACCACTGACCAAAATCAATGACCAAAATCCAAACAGGAGTGGGGGTGGGAGAAAAGCTTAGTCGCAAATATCAGTTATTTAGGACTAGTTGTGGAAGATATTCGTATTACCTTCAAAAACATAACCATGCGGTTCTCCATCCACTCAGCCCAGTAATAAAGGTGACTTCATGGGAAGTTGGGTCAATCTGTGGTTCACTAAATCCCTTTCTCCTGAGTCCCGTGAAATTGCCGAAATTGCCTTTGTTTAGAAAAAGTCAGTCATGGCCAAAGCACTTCCTACTCAGCCTGTATCACTGTCTTCAGGAAGGGGTGTGGTACCCCTAACAGGAACCACCCCTTTAAGTCCTGTGTCTCAGGTAAGACTATGGGATTCTGAGGCAGAGGCCTCAGTCATCCTCCAGCTCCAGGCAAAATGCTGACGACTGCCACACGCACCTGCCCAGCTACCCTAATTCACAGTAAAGGCCTTTGACGCCTGAGAAATAGAACTGAATTATGGCTAAACCACCTGCTCCTCCTGCAGACACTTTTAAAACTAATGTTACTGAAGAGACCCTGCGTCACAACACCATGGAGGCATAAGATGTGCATCACGTTAATCTGCGTCTGTGTGGAACACACCAGTTCTCTGTCACCGGGCCAGTTCTTCCTTCATGCAACCAGTCCCTTCCCGCCAAACCTGGTGTTAGTCTGAGCTCCGAGCAAGGTCAGCCCCTCCCCACCCACCCTGGGTGGGCCGCCAAGGGAGGAGAGTGCAGCTGTGGCTGTGAAGGCATCTGAGGTCAAGCCAACACGCTGCGCGAGATGGGTTTTGAGACAACCTGCTGAAGTGTTGTCTTGTTTGGGTTTCCTGTAGAAAGTAATTGGTCACCCACGGCCTCCCAATCAACAGTAGGTACACAGAACTTGCAAGGGGACCTGGCTCCCACCATCTCTGACAGACAGGCATCTGGCTAGAAGTCACAGCATCTTCTCGGCTGTGACAGGCAAGGCCAGGCACCCTCACACTGCAGATGTGTGGGGCCCCTCGTTCTCACCCCTGGCACCCTGCATTCTACCAGCCAGTGAGTACGCACACCAGTCACCAAGCTGAGAGTTCATGGGGAGCAGACACTTGTTTTACCCGATTTACCAGGGCTCCTGGCACCAGGCCGCTCCCACCCTCCTGCTGCCCCCATTCATGTCTTCTCCACGCCAGGCCACCAGCCTTCTCTTGCTGACTCCCACCAGAAGCCTGGGAGTCACCGTGGATTCCTCCCTTGCCCTCAAGCCACACACCAACACGTCCTGTTGAATCTACACCCCCATAGTCACTGTACATTAGTCCTCGCTGTCGTCACCTCTGACGCCATGGCGAGATCAGCCTCCTCACCCCCACTCTCACCCTGATTTCATGGTACTTTCTGCACAGGACAGTGGCTCAGACCTCTCCCTGCTTTATGCCTTTCATGGCATCCCTCTGCCTCAGAGCCCAGCTCCGCTGCGCCCAGGCCTGAGAGCCCGTCACTGCTCTTTGTTCACCATGTTCAAGCCACTCAGGGCTTCTTTTGGGATCCTGCCTGCTTTTCAGGGGACTGAAGCAACTCCAGCTCACACTGACCTTCCCTTCTTTGACTCACAACTCCTGCGCCTGGCACTCAAGCATACTCTGCCTTACGGCAGAGCGTTTCACTGCCTTTCCGCGTTATTAATTAACCACCTCCTGCATCCTGCTCGGATGGGTCACACAACTCTGAGCCAGGTGTCTCTTGCTCAGGATTCTTAAGACTAGTAGGTGCCCATCTTCCCATCTTAAAAATAAAAGTGAAGTTTGGAAAAGCCGAATGACGAGCCCAGGGTTCTTAGAGAGTGAAACGCGGAGCCCAAACTTGAACATATTTCCGTCTCCCCACACAATTCCCCGTGGGGCGGTGCTGAGACAGCTCTGTTATCATCATACCCCTTCTTGCACATTTCAGCATCCTTCACTGAATTTCCCTAACTACCTCAGTATGAGATGAGATTCGGTATACTTTGCTTAAGGTAGATCAAACACTTCCTCAGCTGAACTAAGCCTTTCCTTGACCACCCTGCCTTGGAGGCATTCACTAAACAACTTACTAACATTTTACTCCTCTGTTTGGTGCTTCTCTCATTCCTGACTCGCCTACTAGATTAAAGTTCCATGAAGGCCAATCTCAGATGCAGGGGTTAAGTGGGAAGTCAGAACCTGGCCTGTGTCAAGAGGAGAGCCCTCGCAGGACTGTGAAGTATAGTGGTCCATACAGGCTGAGCTAGGGGTTGGTGTCCCCTGGAGGCATGCAAACCACACAGGGTGGTCCCAGACTTGTGCTCAGCCTTTTAACACCTGCCCACAGGAGGGTACTGCCTGAGCCAGCCTGAGCCTCGGGCAGTACGACTCTACTTCCCTGAACTGAGCGCTCAGGGAGAAGATAAAGGGGGACAGCAGCGTGTACTAAGGCCTCTGACACACAGCAGTTGCAGAACAAGAGTCAGGGCACCCGGCTAAGGCACTGTAGGAAGGACAGTCATCTCTGAACACATCATTAAGCCCCTCCATCATTTTCTCTTCCAGGATAAGTCAACTGAAAATCTGGGTGTGTCAGTAGAATATATTCTGTTCACTAATGGGATAATCAATCTACTGCTCCCGGCCTGTCTGTGACTGTCTAGTCTCTA
Source organism: Solenodon paradoxus (assembly GCA_004363575.1). Lineage (NCBI taxonomy): Eukaryota > Metazoa > Chordata > Mammalia > Eulipotyphla > Solenodontidae > Solenodon > Solenodon paradoxus. The sequence continues at coordinate 70,898 of RJWH01002016.1, read as the reverse complement.
ATTATATTTTCAACACCATCATCACAACATAGATCATCTGCTAAGGTTAAAAAAAAAATATTACACTAGAGAATGAAGATACAAAGAATTTTTAATTAAGAACTCCTGTTCAACAGATATTTATGTCAGTAACATGGTCAGAGTTAACAATTAGGAGACAGGCTAGAAAAATATAATTAAAATGAATCTTAGAAGCAATGTTGATTGTAAAAATGACAATAGTATGGTATGATACTATCTTTGAAAATTCAAATAAAGAAAAAGAAGACAACATTTAGGGATACAAACACACAGCAATAGTAACACAAAATAATGCTGGAACTCAGAGTGCAGGAGGTCAGGCTGGGGAAGAATTAGGCGAAGTCAGGGGAAGGTGGAATCAGATCAGATGAAAACTTGGGTCCTGTGGGGATGGAAGAGTGAGGCTGGGCTACAGAAGTTATGATAGAAGTTAAGTTGAGAAGGATATGGAACATGATGGTGAGGCAGAGCTTTTGAGTGGACACAGATATACACAAGTAGAAAGATTCTGAAAGTGAAGACTCCCTCCCAAGGTCAGGGGCACTGGAGAGAAGATTTCTGCTCTGAGACGGGGCTGGGCCTGAAGCTCTAAGCAGAGAGTCTATGACGCCACCCAACAAGAAGCAAGGTGCAAAGTGGAAAGGGGAGACACCTGTGAACCTATGTGAGGCTCCTCTGGGACCAAGGTCCATGCAGGCCCTCTGTTCCAAGTGGGGGAGAGGCAGACAAGCATCCCTGAACACCTGACCGTCAGGTACCCATGTCTTCTGCTGCCAGCCCCCACACCCACGTCCTTTGTGCTCAGGCACAGCCCAGAACTCAAGACAAGTATTTAGGAAGACTGTCATAAAGATTCACTGGGAAGCTGCTTGATTGGTGTTTAGCAGTCAGAGTGCTAAGTGTCTTTTCAATCGACAGTTAAAAATTGAACTTCCTGACTGTAGGACAAAGCACTCAGCTTATTCAAAATCCAAGGATGATTGTCCCACGTCAGGGTCTCAGCAGCTCTTGGAGTGCTGAGTTCTATTTATAAACCTCCCAGTGTAACCAGATCCAGGGAGCAGCAGAATGAATCTAACTCTTCCACTTACTCGCCCTTCCTGAGAGAGACTGACTCCTCTCAGATGTGACAGCATCACAGCAAGAAGGAAACTCGGGGAACTCCAGCAACAGCCCTCACTGGCAAGCAGGCAGGGCAGAGACGGGAAACTGCCAGGCTTCTCGAGGGGAACAAAGAATGTGCCAGCTTCTTTGTTCTTAATTAAAACAAGCGGCTGGAAGATGCTCCCTGAGACCTCCTGCCACATCCCCGGCTGAGATTCCAGACCAGGTTACGGGTGAGCTGTGACAGTCACATCAGCTGCAGGTCCCTGCTCAGGCCGAAAATGCACTTTGGAACACAGACACCTATGGGGTTCAGGTGAGCATGAGCAACAGAAGCAAGTGTCTTCTGTGGTCTTGACACTTCCTAGGCTTGTTTTATGTTGTCACCAGCTGAGGGTTAACAGGGCTACACACATACAATGTTTAAACCTTATGGCACTGGATACTTTTCAAACTCTCCCTTTTGGTCCTGGAAGCTATGGTGTAGTGAAGGGACACATTTAGCAAATGCAGGTAAAATGCATTTTGGTGGTCAGCAGTCTACCTGGTGTTTCAAACCAGATGCATCTGAGCATCTCAATCTAAAGCTCATCCTTTCTTGTGTATACTCTTCCCAAACTACTAACAAAATATAAGGTCTTCTGCTCTCTTTTACAGACATTGCTTGAGCTACTCGTCCATTACATTCAGAGCAATTTCAGCATCTGAAGGTCCCTGGTTTTCCTGCGCCATTGTTATCCCTGACTCAATCTACTCTCCTCACTGCTTATGGGAATGTATTTCCAAATCACCTGTCTGAACATGGCTACACCCTGCTCAGCACCCCTGCAGGAGACACTGTGGACTGCGGGAGGCAATCATGCTCAGTATTCCAGGTCCTGAGTGATCTGTCCCCAGGGACCAGCACAAGCAAAGTTCAGGGAAGATAAGGTTTAGGGCACTCAGAAACCAACAAGCAAATCATGATCTTGCAAATGCTGACCACAAAGAACTAGACTTTGCTCACTAATCCTGGCTGTACCTACATTAGAAACACCTGCAGAGTTTAAGAATCAACCCTGCTGGGTCCCACATCTGACCAACTGGATGGATCATGATCTCTGTGGGTGAGACCCAGCTATTTGATGTCTCTTTTTTCAATTCCACAAGTGATCCTAATGTCCTGTTAGGGTTGAGCAATAGTTGCTACTGACTCAGTAGAGCTTAATTAAGTGAGTTACTAGATAAATATGTCTAGGTACTTCCAGCAATTCAAACACCTTGTAACTTATTCATGGTCAATATTAACCTAAAACAACCTGACACTGAACTTAAAACAGAGATTAGCTTTAGGAGGCTAAACAGAGTCCTTCATTTAAGAATTTATTAACTACTCTTTTTGGTTGCAGACAATAGGAGCCTTTATATTAAATTCCAAACTTGACCTAATGGCTTTTAAATCGCCTAGACATCAGTTTCATTAGTCACTGGATTGAGATTGTTGACACCCGTGCAGCTGGTCTGACAGGGCAGACTGGTCAGCACTGGGTGTGAGGAGCACACAGATGCATAGGCCCTAACAACTGGAGACTACCTGCCGCGCACAGCTGGGAAAATCCAGTTTCCATACCATGTCATACTTCAGGGCTTCTTAGAGCCTGGGACCCACAAGTTCCCACCAGGTCTGTGGACAGGATTCAGGGAACACATGAACTTAGATGAAATAAAAAGCGTTAGTTTTACTAAATTCAAAAACTTTAATATTTCTCATCCAGGAACACAGCCAAAAAAAAAAAGCAGAATTGGTAGAAACTGAGTTTGACACCATATTAAGTTGCTACAAATGTTATTAAATATTTATACTCATCACTATTTAAAAAGGCTGATTACTAGGTCTGCTGCTAATATGCCAACAAGCAATCCCGTATATTTACTGTAGCACACATTCTGGAACTATTTTTGACAATGGTCAATACAATCAATTTCCTTTGTAATTATCCATATTGTTATTTGACACACTTAAATGTGTTAAATGAAAAAAAAAAAATGCTTAAGAATTCCTGATCCTCTTTCAAAGACTTTCTTCTCTGTTTATTTCAAAACCATGCCTCTTCATACAACATTAATGATGATTTTTCTCCAGACTCTGCTTCCAGTTCATCAGTCCTTCAGCAGTTTTCAGGGGCCAATCAGAACCCCCATTAACTGTGCTGGTGGAGGCGAGGAGCAGATTTCAGAAACTCCTAGGATACAGGGCAAGGTTCTCTTCATGGGAGAACATAATGACTTAAGCCATCGAGTTGACATATAAATTTTCAGATCTTAAAGCTGGAGCACATCAGAAGGCTAAATGGTTTTCTCAGAAAACGTGTACCAATTGGCCTGAGCAGTCCCATCCTGACCCTCGGGAATGCCAAGATTCTCAGACATACTTTCTAATCCATTCCTAGGGGTTGGTGCTGCTGCTGCTGGTGAGGGCATGCTGAGAATCCTGGGTTGGATAGTTTCTCATCCTCTGCTGGTTTGAAATCTCATGCTTCTCTTCCGCAGCTGTGAAATCATTCACCACTGGGCCTGAACTTGCACCAGCATCTTTATTTGGGGCTTCTGCCCTAGTGATAAGGTTCCAGCTCGAGAGACCATGTTTGTGGGTGCCTGTCCCCCCCGTCTCCCCCACACCTCCACTCAGATGTACTCTCCACGGTAGGCTTTCTCCGCACCTTCCCGGCCCTAAAATAAAGCAATCCCAGTTTCCTGGCTCAGAAACTGTTTCTTCACCTTTCTAAGGATGACTGATTCAAGAGTGGGTGGGGAAGAAGGATGGTGCTCAGTACTGGGTGGTGCCAGGCACTGAAAGGCTCTCGAACTTACTGTGGACAAACTACAGTCCAGAATCCGGCAGGCACACAAATATTTCATGAATGAATAGGTTCTGGAGGTAAAAAAAGAACTAAAAAGGAAGTTTAACTATGAAAAAGCACTACTAATAGCAGTCATTTGTGTCAGCTATTTCATATTTATGCCCAAATTATCATGTAGCATAATGATTATGAATATCATTAAACTTATTAGATTAATTCTTCTGTAGGCTTGCTTCAATTACAAAAATAAATGTTCAACCTTCATAGTGTTTTGCCTACACAGCTTAAAAAAATTAAGACTTCTACTACCAGGCACAAATCCAAGACCTGAGACATGGGGAGGCCAAACTGCCTTAGGATCTCACTTAGGACCCAGTATTCAAGTCAACAGACTAGAGTCCAGAGGAGGGAGAACCACGCAGGTATGGAAGTGGTCACAATGCACAGAGCTGAAGCATCAGTTACACAGAGTTGTAAAGCTTCTAAGAAAGGTATGGTTATGGAAGGTCAGGTCAAGCTTTGAACTTGATTTCTCAGTTCTTCTCCAAGATAGCAAAGCTGACTAGACAGAAGGTCTGCCCAGATGAAGGAGCTGGTACTCAAATTCCAAGAGACACTGGACAGGGGAGTTGATATGGGATGTAGGGGTCCTGCCTTTAGGGGGGCAAAGTCATCCAGGGAACTGCCTACTAGCAGGAGAAAGTCCCTGGGGCAACAGCTGTGTTCTGTAAGAGTTTGGGGTAAGAGTGCTTGCATTTTTCTCCTTCCACGGGCACTCTAGGTAGGGAGGAGCACCCAGCCTTCTTAGAGAAAAGCAAAGAATTGAGGAATAAAGAAGAGCATCTGCTTTTCTATGTTATTTTCTTTAACACACAGCACAGAGCACAGTCTCATAAGACAAGGAGCAAGAAACACTTCAGTTACCCATTTCCGTCGTGAGCTCTAGGTTACACTAGAGTGACTCTGAGTTTCCCATCATCCTGCCTCAGCAACCTCTTCCCCTAGCTTCAAGAGCCCAGCCCACCCACTTCCAGCTTTTCATCACTTCACTCAGATCCCTGGAGAGAGGGCACAGAAGCAGAGGAGAGAGAATGTGGGACCAGGAGGGCCTCACTTGACCAGACCAAAGGTCTCCCTTGGAGACTCCACCCTGGAGGCACAGAGAGTTAACATGGAGATACCTGAGGTGGGAATCTCACTGTGCCAGGCACTACAGAGCCTCAGCAGGGACCCTGAGTCCAGGGGACCACACTGAGACAGACTGACTGACATACACACTCTATCCACAGTGAGATGAACAGGATTGTGAAGTGGGACTTAAGGAAACCAGGGATTTCAACGTGACGCTACGAAGAGCAGAGAAATCAGCCTGACCCTCAGAGCGTCACCTCCACCCATGCAGAGTCAGCACCAATGACTACAGCTCATAAGGAAGCTGCTGTCAGCTCCAAGCAACAGAAATTTAGCAATAGTTCCAGTCAAATGCAACCGTCATGCTTTCCCACATTCAGCTACTTTCCTTTCACATCTTTCTTCCTGTATCTTTCTTTGTCTGGAACTCCTTATCTCTCTCCCCCAGTTTCATATGCAAATTTATCTATCACTCCAATCCCCATTCAAAGGTCACCTTCTAGGACATACCCTGAAACATACCCTGAAAATCCAGCTGGAAGTGGGTGCTCCTTCCGTCCACCCCAAGAGAAAGCTGCCTGCAGAGAAGCAGAATGACCTATGGGAAGCCACAGTAAGCAGGAGTCCCCACTGACACCCAGCTCAGCATCCTTTTCCTCTACCATGAAACACGGCATGCATTCAACCAGGTGAGAGGCTCATTTGCAAGATAACCTTCAGACTGAAGGCAATCAAGCAAAAACATAGCCAGCATCTTAGCTGAGGGGGTCATGCACCTGACCACTGGGCTCTGTCCGCCACAGCAGAGTGGACACCCCAGCTCCTCAGAGCACCTTTATCTATGAGTCTCTCTGTACACCACCCTCAATTCTGTGATTCCTGGGAAACAAATAAATGATATCTACTGGGGCTCTAAAGGCATCCGAGTACTCAACAGACTCATTTTAATGGACTAGAAATGACCTAATAATGGAAAGCAAATCAATCATTCATTAGGCTGTTGGAAAAACTTGCTGACACTCAAACATCTCTTACAAAACTGAAATTGAGGAAGACTATCCCATTCTCTCAGCCCACACAGGCTTCTGATACAGCCTTAGAGTTGTCTCATACGGGAAATCCCATCATTTGTGCTGACATGCCCTGGTGGCTGAGGTGCTAAGTTAGCGGCTGGGGCGTGGGCCATATAAAGTCCAGGGACCTGGGCTTGTAACCTGGGGCTGGGGGTGAAAACCATATACACATCCCCACAAAAAAGTTAAAATGCTTCTTCCTCCTGTCTCTTCCTACTTGCCTTCCTCTTTAAAAGTAAAATACACAGCTACATACATACACACACAGACGCACACACGCACACTAACTCTACCACTCAGGTCTCCAAGGTTTTCCAGGCACCTTCCTTACCTGCACCCTTCAGCTTTTAAAATGGAAAATAAAACCACTTCAATATGTGATACTACACTCATGCCAAGCCTTGAACTTCCACCACAGTAGCCTGAAACCAAAACTAGAGGCCTTCTTGAGAGGATCACAGGATTCTTCAATTCCTGGGCTGCCCTGAATCTGCAAGACCTGGGATCTAACAGTTTCTATGGCGCACTCATGGCCCTGCCAGGCTCTGATACCTTTTTACACAGCAGAGAGATACGTGGCCACAGTTAGCCACAAAATCGGAGACCTGGGTCACATGAATAGTAAAAATCCACAATAACCAACATGAATTCTATCCTACTACATGAGAAAATCTAAAGTTCCAGTTTACTCTCCTGCTGACAACATGAGGCAGGCCAGAAAACACACCTTTCTCAACTTCATAGCACGAGCACCAGTGTTAAGCATAAATGATTTACCCTCAGACATGGCTTCCTTGACAAGAGCCCCATGTGGCTCCTTTTGCCCACCTACTAAAATACTAACAAATCCTTTTAGAAAGGATGCTTTACAAGACATTATTCACTCCTGCCTCTGCCCTCATTCTACCTATATGACCTTATTTTAACATCTCTAAGTATGCTAGTCTCTACACCTATTCTTGGAGGTGGGTAACAGCCTCAAAATATAACTCACATATTGTATAATCTACCCATTTAAAGCGTATAATTCAATGTTTTTTCGGTATGTTCAGAATTTCACAACTTTCACCAACATCAGTCTCAGAACATTTTCGTTACCCTCAAAAGCAGTCCTCTGCCCATTACTCGTCACTTTCCATTGTCCCTCAGTCCCTAGACATTCACTCAACTACTTTATCTCCATTGACTCTCCGTCTGGACTTTCATATAAGCGGAGTCATGTATATATGTCTTTTTGACTGGCTTCCTCCATTTGGCAGAAACTTTTCAAGGATTTCCATGTTGTAATACATAAAATCAGTACTTCATTCCTTTTTTACTCCACCAAATTTTGCTGATTCATTTTTCAGTTGATGAACATTCGTACTCATTTTCTGGCCATTAAGAATAATGCTAATAACATCCATGTACATGGTCTTGGGGAAAATCTATTTTCACTTTCCATGGGTTATGCTTTATAAATTTTCTTAAAGGATTAGCACTGAAAATCCCTTTTGCCTTGAGTCTATCAAAACATGTTACATCAAAAGTGGGAATGAGCAATTGTTCATGATTAGAGGAACAATTCCAGCATCTGCAATCCCCACTAAACTGTGACTGACGATTTTGTTAAAGTAGCCAAGATGGAAGAGAAATCCCTTCACTCGGAGGTGTTTTATCTGACATATTGAACAGCACTCCTTTTACTTCAAATGTTTATCAAATCAAATATTTAAACATGACACCCCCTGTCAGCAGACTGATTTAGCTTTCTTCCTAGAAATGCCAGTTCACATTATTTTAAATTAATTACCTACAGGAATTTTTAAAAAGTCATGCATCTGTTATTAGAGAACCCAACTTGAGAATTCCAATATGTCTATTCCAGTATGACGGCTTTATGCCAAAAAATTGTAATCTTTTGCTTCTGCTTTTTCCTTGTGTCCTCACAAGTTTATGCAGGCAGTTGAAGAGTGGAGATTTTTCCCTCAATCACATCCTTTCATTTGATAATACATACATATTTTCAGTTGACCTTACTTAGCTGTAAAGAATTTTGCAATTGCATGTGGTATATTTTCTGCATAGTTTCTGCTTCTTTTACAAAGATATATTGATTGAAAAGAGGTCTACACATAAATCCGCACATAATGGTCTATAGAAGGTTTATTCATAATCGCCAATATTTATAAGTAAATAAGATTTCCTCCAGTAGGTGAATGGACAAACTGGTACATCCAGACAATGGAATATTATTCATCACTAAAAATGACCTATCAAGCCAGGCAAAGTCATGAAGGAATCTCAAAAGCACAGTATTAAGTGAAAGAAACCATCTGAAAAAAGCCTGCAGACTGTATGACCCCCGCTATATGGCATCCTGGCAAAGGTGCAAGTAGTGAGACAGCAAGATCAGTGCTGGTCAGGGACTGGCAGGGGGTGAGCAGGCAGAACTCAGACGATGTTTGGTGGAGACACTCTGAGACCATTCTGCTGATATCGTTATACATGTATCTCAGCCCATAGAATATACACCGCCAAACAGGACCCTACTGTGGGTTTGGGGTGATTATGACGAGTCCAGCAGGCTCATCCACTGTAACACACACGTGGTAAAGAGGTTGGACACGTGGTGACTGGGGATTATGGGAACGTCTCTACCTTTGTGTCCATTTTGCGGTGAACCTAAAACTTGAAACAATTCCATTTTAAAAAGATAGACTGAAAGAGTCTAACTTCTTAGACTGTTCATTCCTTGTATACTATAGAATTCATTATCAAAGTCTAAAAGGGCATTTAAAATCTTTATAGCATCAATGTGAAGAACTGGTCAAATTGGATTAATATAGTCAAGAAATTATGAAAATCATTACAGCAAAGTCACGTAACATTGTCCATGTACTAAAACAACTGCTCCTCGAACACTCCTAGGAATCAGGTCCCGTTCTTACTCTCCACATTACAAACGAGGAAACAGACACCGAGGGCTTCTGCAATGTGCCTGAAGCCACACGGCTAATTAAGAGACGGCATGAGACTCCAGGCCCTGCAGCTGCCCCCAGCATCCACGCTCTAATGGCCACACAACGCTGTGTGATGGGGGTGGGGGGGGCCACAAAGCACAGCATCCCAGCAACGATTTAGTGCAGCCATTTAACCACCAGTCTCAAGGCAATAAATTTAATAAGTTGTCTGAAGGGATCACAGGAAAGGAGGGAGGAAGACAGATATATATCCCACCCTCATTAAAGAGGTAACACTTTCTTTGTCTGCAGGAAAAAGTGAAACCGTGTTACACTCCAGTCATTCATTCTCTACATGGGAAAGAAGAAAGCAGATCACACACAGACACACAGACACAGACAGACATCCAGACCCCCAAGGAAGACCTGACAGACACTCAAAAGACAGGCTTCATAAGCATCCTTTTACACTGCAATCAAATAGTGGCTGCAGGAACTCTAATCTAGGACAACCCCCTTGGAGAAGTCAGTTCTGAATATTTCCCCTTATAATTTGTGAAAGGTAGAGGCTAACGGCTGTTTGGACTAGAAATGTGCACTAACTGCCCAGGACTCAAGTCGGCCTCGGTTGTCCTCTTGGCAGATTGTTCTAGAATCCCAGTACACCTGCTATTCTCATGCCGGCCACTCGTTCTGTCAAACACCACTCTCTAATCCCTTGGGACAGAAGTCACTTGCTCTGGGGTCCAGTCTCTCAGGGGCCAGCATTCAGCTAGCTGTTCCTTTGAAAAATGGTCTCACAAACTAATTTCCCATAAAGGCTCATCCTTCTCAGTCAAGGAACAAGGGTGTTTGGGCCTGAAGGCCTTCTCAGTTCGTGTGCAGACTCCCACACTGAGCACACCTGGGGTCTGCTCACCCCAGTCATCGGTCAGTCGGAGCACAGTCTCCTCCCCCGCACTCGATTCATCTATAAAGTAAATGAACTGGATCCAAAAACATCTCAGGATTCTTCAAGGGTCACAATCTGCTTCTACGCCTCTTTCTCTTGCATGGTCTCCTATCCCATCTGTGACAAGAATGAGGAACCCTGAGTGAGACAGGCGCGGTTGTCAACCAGGACGGAGGTGGCAGGTCTGCCAGGCTGACACACCCCTGGCTGTCTCCACCAGCACACTCCCACTTTCCAGCTCACCTGTCACAGGCTCCTTAGAGCCTGCAGCACCATCACCACCCCCTTGGCCATCGGTCCTATGTTACCTCATCTGGCGACCCACCCTCTTTGGCGGCGACTGGGCATCAGCACACACTGGGGTTTCCTTCTCCCCAAATACACGTGGCTCATTCCCATTCTCATCCTAAGGATCTGCCAGGGGACATTACATTATGAAAGCCATAATGAAAATCCACAAATTACTCACCAACAGGTCAGCACCTATAATGCGCTGGGCTGAGAGATCTTAGCAATCGAGGGAGGAGGCCTCAGACAATTCCTCTCAACTCCTGCCACCAACTCCACCAACCTGCCTGCATTCAGCACCTGGCTTTCCTCCACGCTCCTCCAACAGGAGAATCCTGCCTTCCTAGGGAGCTAAACTTCATGGCCTCAGCGCTGGACTTCAGTCCCACACAGCAGGTGCCTGCTTCCTGTCATCATATCCCGAGCTTCAGCCTCCCTCCCAACTAACCCCTTCCAGCCAGCATGTTAACCTTCTGAAAGCGTTCACCTTAACAGACCTGAGACAGTCTTTCCCCCAGCGGCGTGGCAGGCTGCCCCGCAGGAGAAGACACACGGCGCATCTGAGACGCGCTTAGAGGCGGCAGCAGGGCCCCAGACTCATCTCACAATATACGTGTGAGTCACAAAGAACACTACAGATGATCACACTGAGCATCTGCGATGGATGCGGCCCCAGGAGGTCATTCTGAGGCACGCAGACTGCCCTGCACCACGGTCCTATTTCTGACCACTCTCCAGTCAGTGCAGGAGCCTCCTGGCCCTCAGCCCACTGCGCAGACAGAAGTCTTACACCTCCTTACAGAAAGCAGTAACACGCCTGGATGAGACTTGCTCCCAAGAGGACTCTGTGCTACAGGTTTCTCTACCAGATCTTTAAATGCAAATGTCTCTTAAGTGACAGCTGGGAACTTTCCTCCTCCCCAACACGCTCTCCTTGGACAACATCATCCATCCCCAAGGCTCTATGTACAGTCAACAGGGCAAGGACGCTCTCAACTCCACATTTAGTGACCACACGCTCTATTTAGACTCAAGCGAAACATCCTGATTAAGCTCATCTTCAAGCCCCAGAGCATCTCCTCCTCTCTTCCCCCATTTTCCTGGTCTCAGCAGGTGGAACGTCCACTATCCAGTTTCCCACATCAAAGCCAGGAGTCGTCTTTTCTGGGACAGAGTGCCAAGTAGTGCACCAAAGTGGTCATGAGCGCCGTACTCAGTTCGGATGTCTGGGTTCTTAGCGTCTTGCCCGGCTGCCCGCTGTGTCCTCGGGCAGATGGAGTGACTTCTCTGTGCATCCATGAACAAGCTGATAAAACTGAGTTAGAGCCTCAGTGACAGTTAAGTGACACACATCACTTAGGATCTTCTGTTAGTAGTGGGCATATCGACAAAGCAGGAAAATATTTTTGAAACACATTAATATAGTTTCCTCGTTGAAAGGTCTTTTACAAGGCACACTCCTCTTCTCAACTCAAGGGCATATTTTGTCCTGGGAGGATTAGGATCATTCTATCAGGAAAGCAAAGAAAAGGAAAAGTGCCGAAGTTCAGCTGTTGATGTCAAAACAAGATGTTCCAGTCCCTACCAGACAGTCACAGTGGTAATTGCCTTGAAATCCTGCCTGCTGCTGATGAGAAATGAATTTTTAAGTTTACTAAATTCCCATTTAGTGCCAAGGCCAAGCCCGGGGCGCACACATCAGCTTCATTTTCAAGCACAGACAGAGAGAATTCTGGATGTGATGTACGGGGGTTCCATGTGTCTGGGGGCGCTGGGAGACGAAGTGTGGAAGGTGCGGGGGCCCCACGTGTCTGGAGGGCTGGGAGACGAAGCGTGGAGAAGGATGCAGTGACACCAGGGCAAGCAGATGCTGCTCCACCCCAACTTCTCTGCTTAGGGGGATCCCCGAACCCGCCTAATGAGGAGGCCAAGCCTCAAGAGGGAGGCACAAGTTGGGCGTTGGCGTTAAGACTGATGGTGCATGGCACAGAGAGGGAGACAGCAGTGGCCCATTGGGTGGGGCTGCCGGAAGAGGGCACGGACTGTTTTCAAGTTTAGCAGCGTCTTCCTGATTTCGTCTTCAAAATGAAACTACCTCGTCTCTTCTTCCAGACTTCGTAAGTGAGAGGTCCTACCGTGCCTTGTGATCATCATCTTGACAACTTACCACTGTGACAGGAAAGACATCTGTGATTAGTTACAAGAGTGTTGCATCATCAGTCCAACTGAGTCAAGAGCACTGGAGACTAGGAAAAGTGGGTGTAAAACGGGCACACTCAACTATGATCTGAACAGGATCCCCCACCCACCTCACACGAGTATGAGACCTACCTGCCACCATCATCTCTGCCACAGATCAGATGAGAAGCATTTTGAGAACTATTTTGGCTGATGCTACCGGTCACCAGAGCAAGAAACTATTAGTCTATTTATATTAATGTAGTGCCCAAGTATTTATATCCCGGAAAACAGGACAGGACAGGTCCTCTGGTCAGTCTGGACTCAGATTCTTGCCTGACTTACAGATGACACATTGCACGGCGCATGGCAGAAAGCTGGACTATATCCAGAGGCTCAATCAGAACGGGGAACTGTCACATGAGGAAGGCCAGCCTGATCACGAAGAGTTTAGTTTGTCAGAGAGAAAAAGGCATGAGCATTCCCAGAGCCACCTGTTCTGTCCGCTGCTCCAGAAAAGAGACGCCTTGGGGTAGGCATGATTGAGGTAGATACCTGTCCATCTCTTAGTGTTTCAAGCACTGGCTGTCTCTCCAGAGAGGACTAGAAGTTTCCAGCCCAGATTGGGTACCACAACATTGAAGATATTGAAAAAGGAACCTTTAGACTAGAAGACTTGACCTCAAAAGCCTTTAACTCCAAGAAGGGACATCTTAGTCATCTATGCATTTCATGAAGACATAGAGCAAAATAAAATATAAAGAGCTCTAAAAGTAAAGGAAATAAACTGAACAGAATTATAGAAATGACACACACAAGAAGAAAAACCTCTGCTCTGGTTGCTGAGCTAGTGCATACACACCAGGTCATTATGATGAATCAATGTGTGGAAAGACAAATGGAATGAAACTATAGGTGTCCAGTGACCTGGCGCAGACAGGAAAAACCGGAGTGAGCATATATTGATCCCTGACGTCCAAACTGAAGACCAGTGCTGCACATCCACGCTAATGTAGCCAGGTAGCTTACAGAGGCTCACACGCCTACACTGCATTGCTCTCCACAATCTCAGCAGCACAAGGTTTCAGCGACAGATATTCTGAGCTAATAACAGTGACTAATCAAAGCATCCCTGGGGGCTCAAATTTCCCTCCTGCTCTTTCTCCCTCTGCTACTTAGGTGCAAGGTCTTTTCTAAAGAGACATCCCATAATTCTAAGCACTCTTAGTACTTGCTCTTCTAGAGCAGGTTAATTCCACTTTTAACCAAAAGGGACATCTTTTCTAAAGCAGGTCATCGATCATGAGACATTTAGTCTCTGGTTCTGGGAATACAGCAGACCCAAATGATTTCTGTCATCGTTTGGCCCTCGGTGCCCCTCCTCTGACATCCAGCATCGCTGATCTGTAATGGGGGCATGAGCAAGGTGGCTGCAAGTATCTGCTTAGCACTGTGGCTCAAAGGTCATACACATAAGCCTTTCCCATGGCTCTGATGCAGCAGCTGCAGGCTCAGCAACATTCTCACGCCCAGAAGCCTTCTCTCCCAGGTCTAATGTTGTTGAAGACCAGGCAGAGTACCCAAGGGACACAGGTGGTTTCAGCAATGTTCTCAACCCTGCCTCTCTCAGAAGCAGCTGGGAGGGTCTCCTCAACCTCCGAGTCCTGTCTGACTCCCCCCTAACCTCTGGGAGTGAGGCCTGGGCAGGGGTAGCTGGAAAGCTTCCAGGTGAGTCTCTCTGCTGAGCTGAGACCACTGGAGAGGGCAGGCAGCTGCTCAAGGGGAGGAGTTTCCTCCTTTCACAGACTTTCACATTCTGTAACTTCTCTGAAAAAAAGGCATTCAGAACCTCAATTCACACTGAGATGTCAAAAGCAACCGAGCAGAATGGGAAGACTGCAGAGACAATACAACCTGAGATACATTCTCTTTCCCAGTATCAGTTCTGAATCTCAGAAATCATAGACACTTACCTATTCAAACAGCTCCCGAACACTAGCCCAAGGACTCGCTTTCTGAATCACTTGCACAGCTTTAAGAAACTACAGGCTTTTAGTTCCACCAGTGGATTCTGATTCTGGGGGTGGGGAATCTCCTCAGTGATTCTGAGGCAGAGCCACTGATGGGAATCTCTTGCGCTATTCATGGGCAAGGCCAGTCCTAGTGCTGTCCTGGTTCAATTCTAGTTTCTCCATGATAAGGGACCTCTTCCCAGGCTTTCCTTCTTTATTTTGTCTCAGACACAACACTGTCTGTGGTTGTATAAACCTATGCCCTAATCAATCATCTTAAATACCATGTCGATGGCAGCATTATTTACAACAGTCAGGACCTGGAAGCTAAGTACCCATCATCTGACAAGTAGACGAAGAAGACAGGATTTATATATAGCAACAGAATACCATACAGCCCTAAAAACAATAAAACGCTGACATTTGCAATAGCATGAATGAGAGCAGAGGGGATTACGCTAAGTGAAGTCAGAAGAAGAAAACAAATAAATGCCTGATGACCCCACTCATTGGTGGCATATAAAGAAACAAAGCAAACAGACAGACAAAACAAAAACCAACACTTGGACACTGAACTGAGGTTACCAGCGGGACGGGGACGGGGGCTGGAGTACGTAGTGGTGGCACAGAAGTAGAAGACGTGGTGAGACGTGGTGATGGTGGTGGTTATTTGAGGGATGGTGAACCTGCGCATACGGGCTTATATTCTGTAAATCAAAGGTTCCTCTGGAACCCAGTCTAGAAAAATGACAGACAGAGGGACAATGGCCACGCACCCTCCACTACGTCTCCCACGATGGGGAGGTTTCACTGAGCCATCATCTACACGCACCTCTTCTCCACTGCAGCACGTGGTCAACAGGAGCATGGCCAGGAGCTGTTCTTCTGGAGAAACGTGAACCAGCCCACAAGGACTACTGCGTCTGTGACTTTAGACACAGTCCTGGACGTTAAGCATGTCATTTCCTTTGAACATGCCTCTCATCAATAAGGAAGACTGAGCTCGGTCCCCTTAAATATGTATTTATACAGTCCAGTCCTTCTGTGCTCATAAACTGTATAAAAGATACACATATTTGAAACCTTGAAAATTAAGTGCTAGTAGTTTCTCCCAACATTCCAGTGAATCATCAGCCAAAACCTGATGGACCCAGCTGTTTGAAGACACAGCTCTAATCAACTGATTCACCACCACCGGGACCAGATGTGACCCAGTCTCCTTCTGGCCACTTGTGAAGAACTGCATTCCAGCCCGGGCCACCCACAGCCAGCAGGACCCAGCAGGCTGTCTTTCAGGCAGGTACCAGCTCCACAACTGAGTCACCAACTGGTTCCCACAGCTTAATGTACTACTTTCCCTTTGCTCCAGCTGACAGGCAGCACCCGCTACGGATGGCGGTGTCCATGTTCTGACACTCTTCTTGGGGCCACACAGTGACAACAGTGCAATGTCACCGTAAGCGACAATAAATACGTTCACATGTACTGCAGTTGATACTGTTGTTTCCTCCCTCTGGCAACCACCTATCAACTTCTATCTTTCCAACTTCAAACACAACTGATGAAAACGTTGAAAGAATGTTGCTGATCACATGGAATTCTCATCCTTTGACCATTCACGCATCTCTAAATGGACTACCTGTTATCCCAGGCCAAACTATAAAGGGAATCCTACTCAACTTTAAATTCTCCTTCCCCTATTTCTCTCAGACACCACGAAATGCTACTAAGAGTGACCACATGTGACTTATCATCAGTATCGCCACTGTTATCATCCCGGTCTCAGACACTCACTGAACACTGACTCTGTGCAGAAATGCTAAGTACCTCTGTCTGCCAAACATCTAAGTTGGACACTGCATTTACCCCCCCATTCTAAGATGCAGGCTCTGGTGCAAGATGACGTTAACTTGACCTTGCCCCAGCCAGACAGCCCGTGTGTACTGAGAGTCCACGCATTCTTGTCCTGGACACCAAGTCACCTCAAAATTCATGACATCTTTCTTTCCTACTGTCTCACACACATGGGCACATGAGGTGTATAGCCACTTCTGGGATCCCAGCATAAAAATATGTAGTTGAAAGAGAAAAACAGTGGTTACCACGGTGTGAAAGACATCCCTACAATGTAAAATAGAAATGTCATTCACCCTGCTAGGCTTCACATTTCATTAGTCTTTTGTACTGAAAATTGTTTCAGACACCTTGAAAAACTAAATCTTACTCACATGTCACCACCACTATGGATCCTGACAGAAACCCACAGGAAGAGACAAGTCTGACTCTGACATCAGAAAACGGCTGTGGGACAAGCACGTGTCTTGTAACCACGGCACCATGTCCACTGGGCACTGCCCAGCCTGTCTCTGTGCCTGGCAGGCCACACACTTGAACCTGCTCTGTCTTCTAACCGGAGAAGGAAGCGGCCCTCCTTCTGTTCCAGTTGAGGGTGCAGAGATACCTCAATAGAAAGAACAGGGCCAGAGTGAGACAGGGAGGAAGCACAGAGGTTGAGATGTGAGCTGGGGTCTGTGTTGGACCAGCTCCTAAAGGGAGAACACCCCAAAAATGCAACTCAGTGTCTACACGTTTTAACAGGACTTCAAAACACAGGCAAACACTGACTCGATTTTTAATTTTATTAGGTTAAATTATTAGTAGCTTGAGAAAGAGCTGCTCCCAGCATGTTAAAGGCATCTATCCAGATGAGCATATGTAATCACTGTGTAAGAACAGAGGAAGCAGATGTGTAGGCGCTAGGGACATTCATTTTATCAGAAGTAAAAATCCAGATTCAGAAAGATACACTTGCTGAGCTAACAGAACACACAGACAAAAGGTAAAATTTAATATGGAGAACTGGGGAACCTTGCTCAGCACATGAAATATCAACTGTGCAAGTGCAGAATGAGGGCAACCTATCTTGAAGTTTGATTTATAGTGATGGAAAGCAGATCAGTGGTCACCTGGGGGAAGGTCATTCTTCACACTTGTAGGCACCCAAACAGAATAAGACACCCTTTCTGGAGACCCATCCTGGATTTCTGAATTAGACTCTTTTCTCCCAGGGAGCAGAGGTTTTTGTTCACCAAGAGTCCTCATCACCAGGAGCACTCCCACCCAGCAGGGGACTGTGTCCATGCCCACAGGCAACCTGTCGCAGGTGGGCCTGGCTGCACCAACACCCCAGGATCCTGGGGTCCCAGGCGACAGCAGTCCTATCTTTCACCATGAGTCACAGCCTGGCGGCAGAGCAGAGCCAGATGGAAATATGTGTTCTCAATCACCTTGGCTACGGGAGCAAAGAAACTGGCTTTGTAATGTCCCCACTCAGAAAGATTACATGAGCACAGCACAAAGAGCTCAAAGATCAGACCTGGCTAACCCAGTAGGGTGCCCCACCTCCCAGTGAGGCTAGAAAATGTACCAACACTGTGTTACTCCGGAATCGGGCACTGTCAAAGCATTCACAGAAAAAGGCTTATCCTTTGGTCCTTATGTGCTGAGGGCCAAAATCTCCTTGGTTTTGGGAAGACCACTTAGTGTCAGCCAGTAGGCACCAAGTAGGAAGGGTGGGCACTAACGCAGAGGGTAGGAGCCAGTACACTGGGTCCAAACTCCAGTCTCCCCCCATTTACTATCCTTGCTGTCTTTAAGTCTCTATCCTCATCTGTATGATAGGAACAACTAATCTCATTGGACAGTTCCGAGAATGCACTGATGTGTTGGCTCTGTTCTTCCCTGAACACCAATCACGTGCCCCAAGGTGAGCTGCTGATAACACAAGACCTACTGGTAACAAGGTGCCACATAGTCTCACATTTATATGTCTGTTATTTCCACAAGAATCTAAGCTTTTCACAGGTGTTCTCATCCTTGGAAATAGTACAGGGATAGAGAGAAGGAAAAGATCATTATGAAATGGAGTCCGTAAGAGAAAAATTGTTCTCAGAACTCTCCTTGATCCGCGTCTACTAATCTAACAAGCTCTAAGCTGCCTCCACTGCTCTAGGCCAGCATTTTCCAAAGAGTGTCACACAGAACATTAGTCCCTTGAGATAATCCTCAAAAACAATTTTGTGCCTAAATATGATCAGCAAACCTGCCTGGTGTCTCCTGATCTTGGAGACTCGGAATGCTTGCCAACATAACTGCTTGGAGAAGCTTTCCCTTAAGGGAGACGTTTCACTTGATTAACCCAGGGGTTCCCAAACTCATTGCTACCTGCTCTGTGCCTTCTGTTAACAGAACACACTTTCTCCCAAAGTTCACCCCCTGCCCTGCCTAACGGTGCAGCTCACCAGGCCCTACAGCCGCAGTCACTGCACAGCTTGACCGTCGTGGGTACCACACCCGACTGTGCTTCTTGGTTATAATAGCTTTTCTGAGATAGAAATCACGGAGCACACAACTCATCCACACAGAATGATTCAATGGTTTTATACATTCACAGAGTTGCAAATCCATCACCAGTAATTTTAGAACATTTTCATCATTCTCCCCCCAAAAAACCCTTTACTCAATGACAATCACTCCCCTCTCCCCCTCAGACCTCCAGTCCCAGGCAAACACAAATCTATTTTACATCTATATTTGCTTATTCTGGACATTTCATCTAACGGAATCATACAATATATGGTTTTGCGTGTCTGACTTCTTTCACTAAGCCCACATTTTCAAGGCTCACCCACATAGTGGCACGCATTAGTACCTCGCTCCTTCACCCGGCCACACCAAACCTTTGTTTTTTGCACCTGTGGGCTATGGTAACTAAGCCGCTCTGAACATTTGTGTAGCTTTTACGTGAACATGTATTTTCATTTCTCTTCACACTGAATAGTAGAATGGCCGGGCCATGTGTTCGAACCCACTTGAACTGCCAGACTCTTACAGAACAATAGCTACACTGTTTTACATTCCCACGATCGGGGCACTGGGATTCGAATGTCTCAGTGTCCCTGTCACCATGCATGTCTTCTTGATTATCCACATGCCTAGTGGGTGTGAAGCAGTGTATCTGTTTTGTGATCATGACTTTCATGCCCATTTCTGAGGTTATAAAATACAGCGTCCACCTACATGGTCTCTTCTCATTCTCCGCACCCTGCCAATTCATCAAGATTCAGCTTAAGTCCTACACTTTCCTTGGATACTCTGTGGCAGTCAGTCTCCAAACACAATTCAAATGGCCCTGTGCATGGCTTCTATCTACACTTCCTACAGTTACAGGCTGTGTCCTCCTCCTATCTTCTCTCTACAACCAGACTGAGCTTCTTAGGAAGGCCTACAATTCTCGGAGCTCAGTCAGTAAGCAGCCTACCAAATAATCGATACTTCACAAATGTTCACTGAGACGATTTATTGTGGGCACTGAGGCTGGAGGTGGGGCAGGTAAAGAAGAGGGAGAGGGCACTGTGGGTCTCCAAATGGGAAGGAGAAACAAGCAGCAACACATGGCAGTCAGTCCCCTTCCCCACAGAACTATGGGGGGACAGAGGACACCTGTGAATTTGATGTTTCATACGACTTTATTAAACTTTATTATACACCCATTCATGCTCAAGTTTAGACCTGAACTCAACAGGGATGAGGAGACCCACCACTCCTCTTCTTCCAACACAGCAGGGCTCTGCAGGAACTCAATGTGTTTGTCCCCTTGAGTTTTGGCAGAGTCCCCATGCATGGTATCAAGCCAAAGAGAGTCCCCTGTAAGTCACATTAAGAATGAAAATCTAGTCCCCAGTGAATTGAGAGTGGCTGAGACCAAGGCCAATTCAGTCATAGCCTCCAAAGGCTGACGTCAATAACGCTAGCTTTGTATACTCCTTATTTGGTGCAGTTGTACCAGAGGCTCAGTGTCCACGCACCCTGTACGAGGCCATGGCTACTTGATCCACATAATTACTTCAGCAATACTAATGAGTCAGAACACACAGTCAGCAAGTTCTGTTAAACGACTGTGTTCAAGAATTCCAAGTTGACAGAGAAGACTCACACTGGAATAAAGCAAAAAATTTTCCCTGCATCTGAACGGTGGGTCTCCTTTTTCCCTGCACAATAAAAATTCCACTGGAGCTTCTAAGGTATCTGTTAGACCCGTAACAAACTTGGAGCTGCTGACAACAAAACTTAATCAAAAATAGCTGTCTCCTGTGACTACATGTGCTGGTTTGTACTTCTAAATGCATGCTCATGAGCAAAAATTACATAAGAATTTCAGCAAAATTATTTGGCTATGCCCTGGGACTCAGCAGGTAAATTGATATAAACCTTAAAACCTTAAAGAAAATTCTTAAGGAAGCAGTTTCTTGTCCAATTTTAAGTCCCAAGCCCCTAATCATCAGATGTATTACCCTAACACTGTCACACTGCACATGCACATCCCCTTCCCTTAAAGGGAGCAAACAGGTCCAAACATGTGAAATAACCCAAGTGTGGAACAGCCACGGGCCCCGCTTCAGGCACAGGAGGGAAGATGGAGGCATCTGGTCAAGAGAATCTGGTGTCTCACACCCAGAGGAGGATCTCAAGAAGTTTTTGATAAACGACAGCAACTTCTTTTTTATTCCTTATTGTGGATTTACATTGCAATGTGCATTTTAGGATACTGACTCTGAACTCGCCCCTCAGTCTGTGTCCTTCACATCACACCCAACAGTGGAGTTCTTGGTGCAGCTCAGAGTGCACCGGCAACTCTTCCCGGGGTCTCCTGCCCGCCGTCTCCAGGGCTGCAGACCCGCCAAGCTTCAGCAAGTCCACGAGCCAGCTCCTTGCAACGTGCCCCCCACCCCCATAATACGCACACACTCCTGCCGCTCCGGCCCTGTTTTCCTGGAGAACCCTGAGTAATACGATCACCGAGCCTATTTTCTAGTGAAATAGACCTGTGCCTGTCTTTCAGAGCAAGAAAAGAGAAAACCTATGTAAGTACCTAAACAGAACTCTACTTCCAACCTAAAAACTCTACACCATGATGCATGACTGCGTATTTGAAATTTCCATTTCATGACCAAATATGGGCGACATGGCAAGGGGACCCAGTTCCTTCAAAACGAACCTCCAGTGAGATCTGTAAAAGGGGTGGTAATACAAAGTGGATTCGTTCCACGTGGAGAGTGAGGGCCAAAAGAGATCAAGGAGAAATGCAGCGCCAGGCTTTTGTGTCATAGCCTGGAAAAGAAAGGCGGTCTCAGGAGCCACCTGTGCCCCAGTCTAAGTTCAGGCTCGCAGAGTCAGAAGACGACAGGAGGAAATGTGTTTTGTCTCCAGATGTTGCCTCAGACCCAGAACCACCACTCCATGACTGAGCAAAAACAGCTGAGGGAGGTGAAAATCCCCCATTTGGCCTCCTGACAACTCAGAAGAACTTCAGGGCTGAGGTTCCTCTTACCTGGCCATCTGCTTGTAGGCTTCTTCTGCCACAGCAAAGATGTGGGGGTCCATATCCCCCATGTTTTGGCCGCTGTAGGCATAGATGACATCTTGTCCGTAGATTGGCAACTGCTCGTAAGGATTGATGGCAACAAGCACAATTCCTGCAAACAGACAATGCAGTCAGATCCTGACACAGGAAGGCCACTGACACCAGCTGTTAAAGGGCCACATGCATCAAAACTAAAGAGGAAGAAGGTAACAGAATGAGTCTGAGCTTACCAGGCACTGTGTTGGGCTCGGGTGGAGAAAACAATGACAGATCTGGCCTCCAAATACCCTTAAGCATGGATCAAGCTCCTGTACATTCTCATTCTCATTCTCATTCTCTCTCTCATTCTCTCTCTCATTCTCTCTCTCTCTCTCTCTCTCTCTCTCTCTCTCTCTCTCTCTCTCTCTCTCTCTCTCTCTCTCTCTCTCTCACACACACACACACACACACACACACACGCACACGCACACACACACGCTCAACAAACTGAATTCAGAAAACAGATGTATGCTGAGTTGTAGGATCAGAGAGAAGAGGATGCTTCAAGTGCCAACAGGTATTAGGCTAGAATTACAATCTGAAAAAGGAACTATTAATTTTTCTCTTGTGCATAGGTTATCTTAATTATAATACAAATAATAGCTGGGTAGGTAGTATGATTCACACATCTTCAGGTCAAATCTTGGCTCAGTCAATTATGAACTATGTAACTGCCAAATTAATCTCAGCATGCCCCAGTTTTCTCAACACTAATTTGGGGATAATAATTGCCCAAACAAGGGTTGCCTAAGTATAAAATGATTAACACACTTAGACTAGCACCTTGCATACACTCAGGATTGGCTATTTTTCATTATCTCACATCCATGATGTCCTCTTATCCTTTATTTCACTTTTTCCACTTTTTATCCCCCAAAGAATACTCTGCAATGCTGAATTCAATAAACACGTGTTGAATAAAGAAAGGAAGGGCAGGTGAATTCTTACAGAAGAGCAATGTAAATTAATATTTGGAGATTTAAAAAGAGAAAATACAGATTCAGTTTCAAGACAAAACATAATCTATGTCTTTTCTTTCCACAAGAAAGAAAACATGCTGGAACTCAAAAACCAAAGTGGGGTACAAAAGAGAACAGGAAACATGAAGAGAAAGGGTCATTGTCAAGACAGGAAACCCCCTGCATTGTCTCTCTCCTGGAGTCTGGAAACAGACACAGTCCAGAGAAGATGACAAGCCACAGACTTGGAAAAATTTGTAAAAAAATTAAAAATCTGGAAAAAGGGTATTCAAAGTACACAATAAAACTCCTAGAACTCAACAAAAAAATGTACGACCCAGTCAAAAAAAAATAGCAAGAGGCCTAAACAGACACCTCACCAAAGGCTATGTACAGACGGAAATAAAGATCTGAGAAGCTGTTCCACCTCTTAAGTCATTAGGGAAATGCACGTTAAAACAATGTGATGCCACCACACGCCTGTGAGTATGGTCAAAATCCAGAGCACTGCCACCAAATGCTGGTGAAGAGGGGGAGGAAGAGAGACTTATAAACGCAGTTGGCGAGAATGCACAGTGGTACAGCCAGTTCAATGGTTTCCTACAAAACTAAACATTCTTACCACAGGATTCAACTTTCATATTCCTGACTACTGACCTAAAGAACTGAAAACGTATGCCCCAAATTCTGCAGGAGTATTTAAAGCAGCTTTATTCTCACAACTGTCAAACCTTGGACCTACAACAACTTTCAGTAAGAGAATGGATAAATGGCAATTCATCCAGACAATGGAATACTATTCAGTACTGAAAAGTAATTTATCAAGGCATAAAAAGACACAGAGGAATCTTAAATGCATATTAAGTGAAAGATGTCAACCTGAACAGGCTACATATGGAAGGATTTCAACCATATGATATTCTGTAAAAGGTAAAGTTATGAAAATAGTATAAAAGATCAATGGTTGCTGGGAACCAAGAAGGGCTGGGGGAGTGAACAGGTAGAGCAAAGAGGGTTTTTTTAGGGCAGTAAAATTCCTCTTATACCACAGTGGTGGTATATGTCATTATACATCTGTCCAAATCTGTAGAACAGACGACATCAAGAGTGGCCCCTAACAGAACTACGGACTTTGGGTGACATTATATCAGAATCAGGACCTCTCAGATGGGGAGCTGGTAGTCATGCATCCCTTGCTCATTAAAAGGGAGTCAATTTTTTTAAAACTTTTGACTGAAGACTGATCACTTATTTTCTTTTAAATAAAAGTCCCCCAAGCATTTGCTGTAAGGAATTTTGGGGACACTCACAAATACTGACATCAACACATGCTACCCTAGCTCCTGAAACGCGGCAGGAGCTCACCTTAACTTACTGGCCAACCAAGAGATTCCACACCAACAAGCCGCATCAGAGCAAAAAGAACCCTGGCCCCCGGGGCTCCAGCTGTGCTCAGGGAGACCAAAGCTGGGACACGCCCTGCCACAGAAACCCGTGCCCCACCTCCTGCCTGCAGACCCAAGTTAGTTTGCTCTTCGAACAAAAGTTTGTAAGTCTCCTGTTTTCAACAGGCCACTTAATACTGTAAAAAAGAGACTCACGTTGGGAATGTGGCAAATTGAGAAACTTCAAGAAAAACATGAAAGAATTTTAGGACTTTTTGTTTAAAGCATTTGTCATGATTTCTGCTGATCAATGCAACAAATGTTTACCAAGCACCATATTCGCACACGGGCAAGAGAGAGGGTCAGAAAGAAAGACTCTTCTCGGGAAGACAAAAAGTCAGGCATAGATTTATAGGCACATCCTCCGCGGTGAGAACACATGTGGAGCCGTGGGAGCCGGGACACAGGGCATATTTACTGCTCTCTGAAGACTCCAGGACTAGGCCTATGCCAGTCAAGTCGCATAGTGTGACCCAGTTCCACCCGGGTTGTGCTGTGATTAACCACCATCGTCCCACAGAGATGGCAGGCAGCCTAATGAGGCCACATTCACTGATTGCAAACCTTTCAAGGGGCTCAGATGAGCGGTACTTAAAAATGAGCGTGAAATTAGGATCCTGAACACAGGAGTTTACTCCGTAAAGCCGAAAGACGGAAGGCACTTTCAAACACCCCACTTACCACAGTAAGTGTAGATATGGTTCGACTCCAGGAAACGGACCTTTAAATTATGCAAAACTGCAGGCTCGTGGAGATAGCTAAGGGCAGTGAGGTCATTTTCTCCCACCAAGATATCTGGATTCCGCAAGAAAGGCAACTGGTTGCTTTGGACATCGATGGGGTATTGCCGAATCTAAGAAATATAACAGACACAACATGGCAGTCAGGAAGCACTTGGTCTGTATTCAATGTTCTGTCTTGTTGGCTAGGATCACTCTCCTAAAATGATCATTTTGGTTAAAACAACACATCTTAACAAAAGGCAAACTGAACACACTGCCTATGTTGCTAAAATAGACCAGCCCAAGTGGAAAATTTGCTGACAACATGACCTCAGTGTGTCAAGGTAAGAGAGAATGACACAAGATATGCAGGCAGCCCGACTAGATTAAATAAAGCTCTGCTTCCCAATGACAAGATGCTTCCTGAGTCTCCACCGCTACTTCTAATACCAGCTCTGCTCTTTCTCCCTCCATAACCTTCCTCGGTTTACCACCATTAATGCTGCTACTTCCTCACATCTCCATCAGCTCACTTCTGACTGGCTGATCTCGCCACTGATTAACTGTCCGTAAATGCCTTCAAGTAGCACTTATACTTTTCCACAGCCTAACTGCAAGCTACTCTAGGGCAATGCACTTACTTTGATCTAAGTATATTGAGTTTTTTTAATATATACATACACACAGATAGATACATATCTATCTATTCGACAAATATTTATCAAGCATATATCTCTATATCTATAGACACATACTGAGGGAGAGAGAATGAATGAGAATGAGTCAAGGAATTTGATTATCCATATTTAGCTCAAATCTTAAATGCAAGGTACCATCCTGGTTTTCTTTTTCTTTTTTCATTTTTTAAGGAAAGGTGCAGGCAGGAATGAAGGTGAGTAAGTAGGCAAGCAGGAAGCAAAAGGAGGAAGAAGCATCCTTATTTTCATTTAGTTGTTCACACTGGTTGCCTCCTCCCAAACTCAGGACTGGAACCCAGGGGTATGTGGCTTGGGCTACTTCGGAGGCGATTGACCTAACCACTACTCCACCAGGGTGTGCTGACCATTCTTGATTTCTTAGCCTAACGCTGAGGCTACTTAGGTACTCAGTATGTTTATGGACAAGGTACATTTCTAACTGACTACACAGATACACAACATATACATGTAATTTATAAAAAAAAAAAAAAAAGTGCTGTGGTTTTGGTCATCTGGCTATTTTTTATTATTATTATTAATATTCAAACAGGAGAAACTTTGCTGCTAATTACCTTGCTTTATCTGAGTATTGTTTCTTATGATGTCCCCATTCACCTGGGAGTTTGTAAAAACCATTTCCCATACAAAATGTGATCACACCTCTTACGCATGCTGGCCTAGGAAGGGGCCAGCGGTAATTCAAACCATGCCCTGAGTTACACCCACCAAGAGAATTCCGTTTCCTGGATATATGAGGTATTTCCTTCACCTAGACTCTTTCTTTGATTGTTTGACTCTGTACCCTTCCTAATAAAAATCACATCTCCTTGAGTCCTTTCTGGACTGACTCTGCATCTTAGGACAGACACATCAGTACCCTGAGCCCACTCACAACATATATGCCCTCATTTTTAGAGAGGGTAATACTACCAGAGCTTAAGGCCTATTATTAGAACCAGCAATCAAAGTCCTGCAGGAATGGTGCTGAAAGAGAAAGAAAATGCAATTGCAAATCCAGAAATAATGGAAGCACACACAAAAACCTTCTCTGTGATAACATTAAAATAACAAATAATGGTTAAAAGGAAGTTTTCAAATAGTGGTAGGTAAACTAGCAATCATTTAGGGAATAATGAAGTCAAATTCCACTTTCACTCTCTCAAACCCATGTAAGCTTTAGACAGAATTAATGTAAAACATAAAACCCAAACAAAAACATAAAGCAATAAGAAAATCTAAGTGTTGGAAGAAAGTCATTTAAAGCAGAATATAAAAACTACAGCAATGTAGAAAATACGCCTAAATTGGGCTACATCACTTTAAATCTATCATAAAACACACTCTATTAATAAAAGAGAAAAAGACGACATTGATTCTCCATTACATAACAGAATTAATCATGTTCACAGCCAAAGCGTTTTAAGAAACCAAAAAGAAAGTCAACTTTCCAATAGAAAGTTGGACACAGGAAACACGTCACAAAATAAGAACTACAAATGGACAATATATGAAAAAAAATATTTAACTTGACCATTACCCAATGAGATGCAAGTAAAAGACTGTCATCAGATAAGCCAAAGTGAGACTGGTAAGATGCTACTAGGGAGGGTGTGGGCCAACAGGCACCCCACACACCCCCAGCCTGTGGGTTCGTGGATTTAACCTTTCGGGGAGGAGGGCAGTTAGCACCACCAGGTCAGAATTTAATGAATATACTTTCTTCCTGGCCTTAGGAGACAATCTTACAAGCAAGCAAAGCCGTCAACTCCCAGAAGTTATAAATAGTGAAAGTGAACATGACACAGGCCCATATTTATTGTCCGGCAGCTATCCACAGCATTAGACTGATTGTGCCTTTTTTTCAAGGCAGGTTACAGAATGAAATATGTGACAGGATTCCATTTATATAAAATGGATTAAAGTCTGTCTGGAATGACATTCCTAGAAAATATCAATAATTATCTGTCAGTAATTTTCTTCTACTTCCAAAAGGCAGAAATAAGGAGAAATGAAGAGCATGGCATTTGGTCACTAAATTTTAGAACCGATTTCCCTCCTTCTCTCTGGCAGTCAGTGGTGTCACTGGACTTTAACCAGACCTCCCTCCTGAGACTTTGTGAAGACCCCGTGGGAGATGGCCCACCCCCACAGATGTTCTGCTTTGCATCTGCATGGGATTCTCGGTTCCCGCCTCGGGAAGCGGTACAAGATGGCCAACTGCAGAAACACAGGGCCCAAGCCCTCAGTTTTCAGATTAGAAAGCCAGAACCAAGTTCAGGTCTTCAGACCCCAAGGCAGAAACACTAGCCTTCCGTCTTATATCAGATGAATCTCTCCTCAAAACACTCTTCCCCCCCCAAGGGTGTGGAGGGAAACACATAGGCAATTTCATGAAAACACCCACAAAAAAGCTAGTGGTATCGGTTACAGTAAAATTGATCAGGAGTGAAAATGCTCAGAGCAGCAGAAATTGAGGTAGGAGCTGCAAACTCAGCATTCAGAGCTACGGGTTTCTCAGTGAGTGCATATCCAGAGGGAAGGAAGGAAATAAGAGATTTAAGAACAGATTTTCTATAACAGGAATTGGATTCTAACGCAGTTGGTAGTGTCAAACATTTACAGCTAACGTGGTTTTATTTTAAATATGTGCTTATAATGTGATCAGGGACCATGAACATCTGGCACAAAAGACTTAGCTACATAATAACTGCGCCTTTGGAGATGAAAGGGGTGGGGGGTTGGATGTTAATACCCATCACAAAATTAATACTCAGTCACCTGCTTAGAGTGGATCCCAACGTTTGGTCTCACCCCTATGCAACCAGGAACTGGGAATCAGGAACCTATGGGGGGCTCTCTAGCTGGTCATCACTTAGCATATGGGAAAAGACATTCATATCTGGAGGAGGCACAGGGTAGAGGATCGGTCTATACCTGCACTCTCCAATAGAGCAGCACAGGTGGCTATTTCAATTCATCAGATACAATAAAACATCACTTTCTGTTACAGTAGCCACATTTGAAGGTCCAATAGCCACATGCAGGTAGTGAGCACCACACTGGCCAGCAGAGACCCTTCCATTGCAGCACTGCATTCTACTGGGCAGCGCTGGTCTAGACTGCTGTCGCCTCAGTGGGTTAGTGATTCTAGTAATACTTTGGTGCTCAAAAAATATATCTGATTTATTTGTGGCCTCTCCTTATACCTTAATTCATGCCCATGCTACATGGCACTACAGCAAGAGAACTAATCATAAAAACGTCTTTGAATGACAACTCCCAACACAAAGATTTGGAGCTAGTAAGAAGCACAGATGATGCACAGAGCAGGAAACAGAAGCGACTTTCCTTACCCACAGGCCAGAAGATCTAGAGAAAAGACAGACTAGTGGAAAGAGGATTAGCCACTGGCAAGGAGCTGGTGCTGACCCTGGGGCACCACGGAGAACATATCTAGTGGAGATGGCACCCAACTGGAAGCTAAACCTACATGTGAGTGTTTGCGGTCAGCTAAAGCAGTGGCTCTCAACCCTGAGCCCGCGCCTTGGAACCTCTGGGGATTTTTTTTTTTTTTTTTAAAGATAGCTACACTGTGTCTATCATCAAATTCTCATTTCTGTAGTCTGGCTGCCACCTGGGCTTTGCCATTTTGTTAAAGCTCCCCAAGGACTCCCAGTGTACAAGCGAAGCTAAGAAGTCCTGGCTTCATGACTCTGAGGCCTGCAGCCTATCCCTTCACTTCTGTAGAAAACAGCCTTCGAACTGCAAGACGCAGGGGCCCCTGCCCACAGTCTTTAAGGATCTGAAAATTTTATCTTCTAAGGTTTTGTAACTTAGGTCAGAGGATAAAGGGGTGTTCTCTACTGTGAAATTAGAAGAACTTTCCTGAGAGAAACAGAGTGAAGGAAACTATAATCCCAGGTAATAGGAGACTTCATAGCCTGAATCCACACACTCACTGTAGTAGCAGCGAGTGTGTGGCTCTAAGTTCACTCGCTATATATTAAAAGCCTGTTTTACACGATGTCCTGAGTATGAAACACCCATTTATTGAATGAGAGCCCTACTGTGTCTCTTTTCCTAATAGTTCTGCATATAGAGATCATCGTCTTCTCTAGTCCTCGAAAAGATGGCATCTCTTAAGAGAACACTTTTCTTGTCCTCTTATTACTGGGCACGGGCTAAGCAGACAGCAAGTCTTGAAAAACATGGATTTCTTTAACTTCCTAGTTAGGAAAAGCCGGGTGATGAGGAAGCAATCTCAGTGGCCTCCCACCACTAAGGTTACTCTCCCACTCTTGCTGGCGAGGGGAGCTCTGCTCCACAGGGCACGCCACCCGCCGTCTCTGTAATCACCGGGCACAGGAGGAGAGTGCGGCAAACTGCACCAGCTCTTCTGCGCCTCCCCTTGGAGGGGACACCCATCACCTCTCTGGGCTGGAGAAACCCGACGGCAAGGGCTGGGAACCCGTGCTGGAGCATGTGGACGTCGTCTCTGCCGTAGGCTTCTTTCCAGATTCGGAGGCAGCTGTCCAAAGAGTTGCGAAGCGCGCGGTGAGGGCACGGTCAGGCGTGTCAGGCGTCTCAGGCGTCTCGCCCCGGCCGCCGTGCTTCCACTGCATGTCTAAAGATCTTTGGCTTCTGAGTTTTTCATTTTCTAAACGGCGTATTTGTATCTGTACTACAGTCACTGTTAAGTTAGACCAAAAGCTCCACAAAGGTACAGGTGCGTCATTGTCATTGCCGTGTAACCAGACCCTGGCATATAATTGTGCAATATATATATATATATATATATATATATAATATATATATATATTTTTTAAGGAACGGTGCAGCAGCAATGAAGGTGAGTAGGCAGGCAGCAGGAAGAGACAGGAAGAAGCCATTTTATTTTATTTATGCTTAGTTGTTCATCTTAGCTGTTGCTCTGGCCCCAGGACACGAACCTGGGTCCTTGGGACGTACGTGAACTGTATTCCTTCGGAGGCAGCGGACCCAACCATTACTCCACCAAGGTGAGCCTTGATAATTTTTTAATGAATGAATAATGAATGAAAGGTGATGCAAGTAACTAAAAGAAAAAGGCCATAAATGAAAAGCCACTGATGAACGGCCAGGTCAACATCCAATTAAGTGTGACTTATGAACAAAACTATAACAACGTAAGCTAGTCTTTTGATTTCAATTTACTGCAGGGAACATAGCTTATATAATATGTTAGACTCATGGAATTCTAGTTTAGCTTTTAACTTGGTATCTTTCAGCAATGAACAGTGTAGAACATTTCCCTTGATGGTATTTTTTGTTGTTTTTCTCACTGTTTTAAAGGAAAGGTACATGCAGAAACGAAGGCAAGTAGACAAGCAGGCAGGAAGAGACAGGAGAAAGAGCATTTATTTATTTTTATTTTGTTGTTCACACTGGTTGTTTCATCCTGGATCCAGGACTCAAACCCAGGGGGGTGTGATCTGCGTGCCTTCGGAGGCGATTGACCCAACCACTACTCCACCAGGGTACATCCCTTGATGGGTTTCGACCAGTTTCTAACCTGGGCACTGTTGACATTGGGCCTGGGTAATTCTTACTTAGAGGTAAGGGGCTTCCTGCGCATTCCAGGGTGCTCAGCAGCATCCCTGTCCTCCAGCCAGTAGATGCCAGTAACTAACCTCCCTCCCGAGTTGTGACAGTCACTGCCCAATGTCATGGGGACAGGGAGCAATGCCGCTGCCTTCCCGCCTCTAAGCAGAAGCAGTCTGATAAACTATCCTAAGGGCTAGGAAAATGCTGGGAAACAGGCCCTTAATAAGAAGACCCCTCTAGAAATGGATGGGGGCGAAGGTTGCCAACAATGAGGGCACTTAATGTCACTGAACTGTACACTTCATAGTGGAGAGGGCACATCTTAGGTTGTGCATTTTACAATTAAAAGTATTTTCATTACAAAAATTAAAACCCAGCACACCCTGGTGGAGCAGCTGTTGGGCACAGTCCACAGGCATCCTCAGGTCCCGAGTTCGCATCACAGGGCCAGTGAAGGCAACAAGATGAACAACAAAATGAAAAGTGCTTCCTCCTTTCTCTTCCTGCCTGCTGCCTCTGTTCACTTCATTCCTGCCTGAACCTTCCCATCACAGAGAGAATAATTAAAACCACTTTGCCTCTTCAGACAAAGTAATAGTTTACACTGGAAACACTATTGCCAGTAGACAGTTCTAGGCTTTGTGTTTGGTAACTTTAGGGAACCCCTGCCTGTCTGCTACATGTATGATGCATGTTACACGTGGTTGGTCATGTCATCCATGCCATCCCACTAACAAAATGTGGCACTATCTCCCCTCACACATTAGTGAGCGATTGAGAACAAAGCAAAGATAAAGAGATGATACATAAACCCGTCAAAATTAGAACAGAAATAACCAGTAAAACAGAAAGGCGTCATTGCATTCTCCTGCGCTAACACGCAGTGCTGGTACCACACTCGCACCTCCGGTTCTGCCCAACGCGCTGCACCTGGAGCTGCAGCTGCACTGGTTCACGAGAGCCCTGTGGACACTCAGGGCACGAGGTCAAGAGTCCTAGCTCTTTGTGGCGTGAAGAACCCTATTTGCTGTCTGCTCACTATAATAAATTAGGATGCTAAGCTGAGCAAAAGCGGTCCTTGTGTGGGCCCTGCCCTTTAGAAGCGGCGCCAACATCACAAACGCCACAGGTACCAGCTTCCTGAAGAACAAGTGATGCCTCTGTCAGTTGGGATCAGGGTTCAGTGCTGATGGAGAGACCTGCCACCCTGACAGACACGCCCTCTGGTGACAAACTCCTCCAGGCCCCAGAGAAATGCTTCTCCACCTTGGGCCCCATGCACTCAAATAAGACAGCTGTGTCAGTGCCTTGAAGCTGCCTGGCTCTAACCGCAACGCCAGCACCCCGTGGACGGGGGGACTGCGCGGGAGCGTGGGGAGGACTGGGCAGCAAAGACTTCTGGATAAGAGGGAAGACAAATTAGCACTGTCAATCCTTTTCTTTAAGATACTATAAAGGCCAAAAAAAAAAAAAATCTTACATAATGAAAAACCATGCCCCAGTTGGGAAGCTCCCGTTTCTTGCTTCTCCACACCTCCTCCTCTTTGTGGTTCCAGAAGCGCTCAGTAAGTAGCACCAAGTTTGCAACCCCTGCAGCACATTACACATGAGGAGCACCGTGCAATACCGAATGCTTCCTGCTACTCTTACATGTGTGCACACGCAGGCCTGGGCATAGCAGGCCTAAAGCAACATGGTGATTTTCACTTTGGCAACTAGAAAGAAACTAAAGAGCAGCCTTTGCAAAATGTTGGGGCTTTTTTTTAATATATATTAAATATTTTTGTATTCAAAAATTAGAAACATCAGGTTTACTTAAGCAATTCTGATAAAATACGCCTCTATTAAATACGCCTACACTGATGGCCCCACAAATATTTTTAAAGCTCATGTATTTCCTCTTCCTCTAAGTCCGGGCCACGCACACAGGAGTATGTGCCATCAAATTTAGATTGGACAACAATTTACATGCAACCCTGGTGACTCAGATGCTAAGCTGGCAAAGACTATGTTCACAACCCGGGAATGAGGGCGGGCAAACGAAAATGAACAGAGTGTTTCTTCCTCCTCTCCCTTTCTGCCTGCTTTCCTCTTAAAAAAAAATAAAACAAAACCTACAGGAACAGGAACTCTTTTCCCTGCCACCAGAGGGCAGGAGCCGGGCTGTCTGCATGGGAGGAGGAAGCAGGAGAGAGGGCCCATGGAGCAGAGCTCCATCCAGGCAAAGGAGGCGCAGGCCAGTTATCTGGAAGGTGCCCTCACGCACGGGAATGCATGATTCAGCTAACCAACAGCAGTGTGCCCTGATCCTTTGCAGCCATCACAGTTGCAGGGAGAAAAGCCCAGCGAGCACCCCTTTCCCACAGTTTTCCATCTTCTTGGCTTAAATATAAAACATCGTCCATTAGGCTAAGTGAAACAGACCCCAAAGGGCAATGATTGTTTGATCTTACTTCTATGAAGTATCAGGGCAAACGCAGAGACAGGAGGAGAGTCAAGGTGACCCAGGCCTGAAGGGAATGGCAATGGGCAGGCACTGCTCAATGAGGAGAGGGCTCCGCTTTGCCTAAGTAAAGAGAGTTCTGGAAATGGGTGAAGGTGATGGTGGCACCAGGTGGAAGTATTTAATGGCAATTAACTGTGTATTTTTAACTGGTTCATGTGGTGAGCTGTTTTGTGTACTGCACCACAAGTCAATAGAAAGAGAAACATCGTGGAGAAACGCCCAGAAATACCAGGTTAGCAGTCGAGTGGGAGGTCCCGCCTGAAGGCCGCGCTCAGAGCGCAGGTGGCTCTAGAAGTGTCCATTCATCTTCATCCTGTGCCATGGCAGCCAGCGCCTCTCCTAGACTTCAGGGGCAGGAGCAGGAGGTAGAGGGGCAACTGGAACATCAAGGGTGGTTTCTGCTTCAGAGGAGACTAAAGCTTTCAGGGTCCAGCCAGCTATGGGGCCCCTCGCTCTGGCCCACAGCTCGCTGAGTCTTTCCCGAGATGAAGCAGAGAAAGCCACGGACATAGCACGGCCCGTGGGTGACCCAGGCAGACTCAGACGTTCAGAGGTATTATTTCTTCCCGAGTTGCTCATCCCAGCCCCAGGCATCCCTTCCAATTACATGCTGACCTGCCCAGTAACGGGGGCGGGGGCAGCTGCCAGCGTTTGTCATGCAGGGCAGAACTCATTTTCAGTTGGGGAGGCAACTATCTGCTCCGCGCCGCTCTGGGAAACACCTGCCCACTAAAAAGAGCCACCGAAGTGAAAACTGCCGAGCAGAAGCCGCACCGTTCAGTGGGTGAACTGATTCCACTTTGTCTCGGGTGTGGGTGCCGAGTGGTTCAACATGGAAAACATGACTCCATCTGTTGGGAATTTTGCTTCTCACCTCCAAACCAGGGGGAGGCTGCTAAGTCAGTCTGCCAGGAGGAGAGGTGATGCTGCACACCTCGCTGGAAACATCTTCACACAAACTCCCTGTCCGGGTTTGGCCAAGTGATGAGCTCAACTTGCTGCCAAACGAAGTGAGTGTAGGGAGGATGGTCAGACTTCCTGCTCAACAAACAGCTCGTCGCCAGCCAGCGTGGGCGCTACGTTAACCAATCACAAGACAAGGCCAGTTTCTCCAGCAGGTCGCTGTTGTTTAGAACAATGAGACCCAAATGCTTCCAAGAGGGAAGAGCAGTAAGATGGTAGGTGACAGAGGCCAAATGAGAGGGTAGAGGCCGGTGCCACTGCAATCCAGAAAGTGAAGTGACCGCTCCAGCCCTGGCTGTCTCTCCACACTGCAGCCCCTCAAGCTTACCCCACCCAGATCCAGTTCTTCATTTCTTCCCGCCACTTGACTCAAAACCTCTTCCTGCCCCAGTTCCCCCACTAGAAGCCCTGCACCATCTGCCCCCTTTCCTGCCCTTTAACACCCGCAAAGGGGACTGGCCCAGGTCCCGGGTTTTGGCACAGACGACTCCTGCTCTGCCCTCCCCACCCACATCCTGACTCTTCCACAGCTGGCTCCTTGCTGCCACCCCTCCTCCCAACACCGCCACCTCCACAGGCCCCTCCTCTACCTCCCGGCCCACCTCCATCTACCTGCCCCCAACCCGTGTCTAGACTGCCATGTGTCCCAACACCTGGTCACTCTTCTGTGTTCGCTGCTGCCTCCAGCACGAAGCGCCCCCAAACGGCAGAGCTACCCGCTTTCACCGGTGTACCCCAGTCCAGTCCCATGCACAGAGCAGGTCTTCACGTCTGTGAAATGCACACACCAGAGGCGTGCTCACGGAAGGCTCTTGAAAAGGGAAACAATCACACCTTCTAGGAGTTCTAGGACTTCACACTTCTGACCTGTCTTCCTTTCAAGTGGGAGCACCTGACTGTCAACTGAGAATTCTCGCTGGAGCGCTTCAGGCGGCTGAGTGTGGCACGCCAGCCTCCTCCAGCCACATATCCACAGAACTTGTGTCGCTCTCAAAGCGCCCTCGACAACTCCCACCCCCACGTCACAGTGACGCGCAGGCCAACACTGCTCGTGGCACAAAGCTTGAATGACCACACCAGCGTCCCACCCCAGACAGGCAGGCCCCAGGCTCAGTGCCCCGACCACAGTCCGACACACTGTCTCATGTCCCACTGCCACCGCAACCCCGTGGGCGGAGCCCTGCGGTCCCCTCCACTCCACTGAAGAGCTGCTCAGCCACCGGCGACCTCTCAGTCGCTAGCACCCGTGGGCACTGATGTCCACGTGACATCCGCAGAGCCGCTTCATGGTTTAGCGCTTTCACACACGTTACCATCAGCACAACAGAGGGGTCGGGCTCGGAAGCTCCGACCTGCGGCAAAACTCCAGGCCACCGGTTCCTGCGCTCCGTCCCCCACGACCTGCACTTACAGTGTCGTCTTCCAGTCTGAGCTGGAGGCTCTTGTCTCCTTCCTTGTAGTCCTCAGTCAACTCAGCCGAGCGCCACACTTCATCGGGGTCAGGGATCCAGACCCTGGTGCACTAGAAGACGAAAACATAAGAAACTTAGACGCGAGAGAGCGTTCAGGTTTGGGAGGGCGTGGCTATCTAGGAGTGGGCTGGAGATAACCGATAAGGCCATCTCCACACATTTCCCTCCCTCCTCACTGCAGACGCAAGGTCAGGTCATCTAAAACCTGATAACAGGTAAATAGCTCCCCAGATAGGATCTAGAAGGTGCTCTGTGCCCAAAGAGAATGCAGAGATCAATGAAGTTGCAATTCTGTCGACGCCAAGATTCCCAACTGCATTTGAGTCCATCCACCAGAGTTCTGCACCATCACCTCCAAAGGTCGTACCAAGCAGTGACACCAGAAATGATGCCATATGCCACCCCCAAACACCGCATGCAGTAGCCAACAGGACAATTTAGCACATCTTCGAGACCTGGGAATCTCTGGTCTGATTTTCTGCATTCAGAGATAAAGTCATCTTCTCGCAGACGTGAAAGAACATGGTCAGCAAATCACAAAGTGATTATGTGGCCCTAAGTCATCAGCAACCTCGACGCATGTGTGCATTCTTTAAGCCGCAACCAACCCCACCACTCACTCAGCCTCCCCCAGCAAGTATCCTGATCTGCAGGGTCATGAAGCTGGCCAGGTCCGGCACGGGAGAACCCAGCACCTGGTTAGAGGTGATGCCCTCATTGTCAGCGTAACCCGGGTTCTCGGCCTTGACTGCACATCAGAACACCCGGGGGCTTAGAAAATACCTACTCTGCCTTCTACCTCGGACCAGCTCAGTCAGAATGGAGGTGACACAAAAGCTCTGGAGATGAGTCTAAAGTGCAGCCCGGGAGAACGGGGTGATGCTCTCAACAGCAGCCTCTGGACCTACTGGCCGTCTCTGCTGGCCTCACGCTCCTTACCTTAGTCAGACAAGTTTCTCAACCTTCCTCTCATAGATCTATGATTTACTTTAGAAGTCATCTGTGTGCACGTGTATCCATGTGCGTGCACACACATTTTCATGGGTACAGGATGTTCTCAACAAACTTGAAACTAATAGCTCTTATGACCCAAAGGCCAGCCAGGTGTGTGCTTAGGCCAGCATAATCCTTCTCCCTCGCGTGGTGACAGCTCCAGGCAGAGCCCTGTGGCCGTCAGCTGCCTGAGAATGGTAGTCAGTTGGCCTTATTTTGGCCCTGTTTTATGTGCTTTCCTCCAGGTGGTCACTGGCCTTTTTTTCAAAGCCAGCCCCTGGCTCCTGCTACTTTCATCTCTCATTCGGTATTGAGCCATGAAAGTCAAGAGGCAATAGACACAAACGCTACTCCATGGGAAAGCAAACCCCGCTCAGTGTGCACTCCTGATGCCCCAGCTCAGGATGCAAAGCCGAAGGCATCTGGTTTTGGCATTATAAAAAGTCAAGTTCACAGACTCCCGTTCTTCACAGTAGTTGAGAGCTTGAGGATGACATTAGGGTGTTCCCAGGTATCTCCAGAGAAAACAGACCTGTCAACATGTCTTCCCTCGGGTGTTTGGTTTCCCGCTTCTCCACTGCCATGTACACCTGCTTCCATGCAGCTGGGATGGCACTGATGATCCTGTCCCTAAGCTGCAGGGGAGTACCTTGCCTTAGCCTCAGTTATTCCCGAGACCGTGCCTGCAGTGAGAGGGAGGACAGAACACCCAAGACATTTTGGCTCAAAGCTATCTCCTCTTGGTGACAGTGGTGTCAGGAATGGCTCAAAGTAGTAGAGTGACCTTAACCGAGAAGAATGGGAAAATCCCATGGGAACTGAGTGGAAGTCATGATATATGTGTATAGTCAAGCAATGTGACATACAGGAAGAAAGAAGCCTGGTCCCAGCTCACACAGGGACTCCTCTGGCCACCGCCCTGCTGCCGTGTGCTAGTCGCTCACTGGGACAGGTAACTGCACCCAGCACTCGAGAATCTCCCTGCTTGGCTCTGCCTCTATATTTAATTCTTCCTCCAGGGAGGGTCCATTTATCTTTCTATTTCTAGTCATCTCTTCTCACGAAATAGACTGAAAGCAACTAGTGGGCAGAAAAAAATGACTTCTCGAGTTTCCTATATTCATACAACCTATCACAGCAGCAGGAGCACAGAGAGACCCTAGTGATACGTTGGCTCTTTGTTTCTCCAGAGCGAGGTCAGAGTCACTGTCGCCACGGAGTTCCTCAGAAATGCCGACTCTCAGCCACACCCAGCCCTGCCCAGCCCCAGGGAGTCAGAATCCAAAGACCTGAGTCCGTGACTATATGGTGCTCAGCTCCTCCAGTGATGCCTCTCAGCTCCCTGCCTTTGCAATCAGGTCAGCAAACTACACCATGAGCCCAATCTGGTGAGCCCCCTACTTTTATACAGCCCATTGAGTTAGGATTTAAATTTCTTAATGACTGAGAAATCAAAAGAATGGCATCCACATGGTAATGACAAATGAAAAGGACAAAAGCCTAATTCTGGTGTCCAACAAGTTTTACTGGTGCACAGCTGGACTCATTCCATTTATTTGTGGCATGTGGTTGCTTCCAAAGAGCAACAGCATACCTATGACAAGGACCGTATATCCCGAAAGCCTGGTATATGTACTATCTGCTCCTTTAGAGGAAAGGTTTGCCGCCCTCCACCTCTGTACATGCCATTCCCTCAGCCCAGAATGCTCTGCCCTCGCTTTCCCTGGGGCAGAGTTCAAGTTCCAACACAGACTCTTCACTGGACACTCGCGTCCCTGCACCCCCAAGAGGCACCCTTTCCCAACGCAAAGCTGCCACAATAAATCCTTCTGCAATGATCTGTACAGCTGTGCAGCCATTTCTGTCATATCAGTTTCATCTTGCTTCTTCAAGATGTTTCAGATGCACGACTGGGCATCCTGATATCCCTGGCAGGTAGTGCTCAATCTGAAGCACAGAATCAGAGCGTGTGCATTGATAGGGCCCCTGGTGTATACTAAGAATATGCAGTGAGAAGCACCACGTGATCGCGGGAGTCCCAGCCCCTGACCTCAAAGAACATGTGATCTAGTTGGATAGATAATCCGCCAAAAATATACTCTAAGTGGGGGATGTGACCATTTCTTAAGAGAGTAACAGCCACTCACTGGGGGCAGGCAAGACAGAGAAGCGAGGACAACAACAGTTAAGGCCAACTTAGAAGAAGTAGCTGGCCAGGTTCTAATACTCTTAAAAGGAAAGTGTGTATCACAGACCTGATCAAGCAACCAAGCAAGCCTGAGACTTAAATCCAGTGAACCTCTGAGTCCCTACTAAGTGCCAATCTGTGCCAGATGCTGTCATGTCTAAACACACATGTGGACGGGCACTGAGATCAGAGTGCTCCGTGTTGGACCAGAATGAGGTCAACCCTCACTGCAGTGGTGGGGCTGGGCCCTCCCTCCGCTGGGCTCCCTGCCTCTTCGTCTTCATCCTACTTCCTGGATTCTCACAGTAAAGTACCGCTGAATTCTGAGCAGGGCTGCTTACCCAGCGCCATGCATGCCTCACTTGATGAGTGATTTATAGGACTTCCAAGGGCAATTTGAACCATAATCAAATTTTGCTTTACATGCTGACTTAGCACAACAGGCCCTCCTCTCCTTCCCCGGCCCAGACCTACCCACCCAAGATGATGTATGGCTTCTGCAACCCAGTGCAAGGTAGGAACTCATCCATGCAAAATAAACAGTCAAGAGGGCACACACACTCAAAGGAGGGAAGAATGCCACAGAAGCCAGCAACGACAGGGCAGGCGGAGGCAGAGAACACCTGAGCTCTGCAGAGGACGTTTGCTCTCTTTGATGAACATGTTTTGTGAGCGAAAACCTTGTCATTGTACTCAATGCCACTGAATTGTTCACTTTAGACAGTTTTACTTTATGTGAATTTCACCTGCACTCAAAGAAAAAAGTTCTGGCTGAGGATGAAGGAGACAGCATGGGGAACCCCAGCGCACCTGCCGGCACAGCTTCTCACACCTCTCGGAAAGCACTAAGGTGAACAGTCTTTGAGCAGGACACGTTCTACTTCTGAGCCAAATGGAAAGTCTAGAACCAAGGTTCCTTGTAGCCTCCTGACGTTTTTTTCTCATATTCAGGGAACTCCCCGAGTCAAACCTGACCTACACTCTCCCTGCAGGCGGGAGGAGAGACGCTCCCTCACAGAACCCATGACAGCGCTGCTCAGTGCGTCACTACGCTATCTGACCAATGCTTAATGCCAGCGTCTCAAAGTAAAAAAGGTAACAACCTAGGCAAAGAAGCTTGAGATTTTTCTTTCTGTAAGAGCCTGTGTATTATTAAGAGGGGAAGGCAGATGTCTCCCTGAAGTGAAATGCATTAGGACCGAGAGCCCTCCCCGCACGTCGTTCATTTCTTCCATCACCGCAGGGCTTGCAGAGGCAGCTCTGACCGGCTGTGGGCAGTGGCTGTGTAGGGCAGGCTCCGCAGATGCGTGCATCCACTGTGTGCGAGCTGAGCACCAGCAGTTTGTGTGGCTTTGGTAACTGATCTGCAGGGTCCACAGACCCTCGAGGGCCCAGAGCCTCTCCCCGTCGGCTGGGGTTGATCATCGAATTCTAGACTATAGATCCTTTATTCTGAGCTAAAGCACTACCCACCCTCCAGAAAGGCCCTACTAACATGTAAATGCAATATCCAGATGAGTACGGAATTTTCCCAAGTACAGCAGTTACTGTGCAATATACTGTACTGAGGGTAAGTGTAAGCGTGTGGGCTGTAAAGCCAGAGGCCTGGCTAAGAATTCCAGCCACCACTTACCAGCCGAGGTAATTTGATGATGACTGAGCCCCAGTTCCCTCGTTGTACAAGAAGGGTAAAAATTAGACACACCTCAGGAAGTGGTCCAAGAATTCAATGAGAGTACACAGTCTCTGAGGACTGTAAGCGCTCGGCAACAGTTACGGTGATGACAGTGTGGACTGTTCACTCTAGAAGACAGGATCCTCATGGGACCTTGCAGTGGATTAGGGAATGGGAATAGGAAAACAAGTCTAAGATGTTCCATGTGACTGAGACCCTGCAATCACAGTACCCAGGACACCAGACTAGTCTTAACCGAG
Organism: Solenodon paradoxus; assembly: GCA_004363575.1. Classification (NCBI taxonomy): domain Eukaryota; kingdom Metazoa; phylum Chordata; class Mammalia; order Eulipotyphla; family Solenodontidae; genus Solenodon; species Solenodon paradoxus. Next base: position 29,431 of record RJWH01002016.1, on the reverse strand, counting down.
CCTACTTCAACCCCAAAGCCTGGAGAGGTCAGATTCTCAAACTGACCAGCATAAGAATTATCTGCAGATCTTAAAAAACAAAGAAAACACCCACACTGGAATAATTTTTCTTTTTTTTTCAAAGGAAAGTTACAGGGAGGAATGAAGACAAGTACATCAGCAAGTAGGAAGAGAGAGGAGGAAGAAGATGGTTATTTTATTTTTATTTAGCTGTTCACATAAGTTGTTGTCTCTGGACCTTGGGATGTACATGGACTGTGCTCCTTCGGAGGTGAGTGACCTAGCTGCTACTCCACCAGGGCGCACCCATTAAGATGAAATCTTTGTCAATAGAGCCCAAGACTACATACATACATACATACATACATACATACATATATATATATATATATTTTTTTTTTTTTTTTTTTTTTTTAAGTTTCCCAAGTGATTAATGTGCCAGACTTAAACCACTGTTTCAGAATGAGCCTCGGAGCCAAAGTAGACTTAAGGACAAAGAACAGGGACGGGGGACACACCCACGCCCTGCAGGGTGTGTACAATGCTACCTCCACAACCTTGAGCTGACAAGTAACTTAAGTACCTCAGTCATTTCAACTTAATTTTATGACTGAGTGAAAAGGAACCACATTATCACCAGTATTTTGGAAAAAGTGTAAAGTACTGAACAATTTTCCCTCAATCATAGTGAACAACTGGACTCGGAGCAGAACTAGAGAAAAGATCTGATGACTCGAAGTCCTCTGCTGTCTCGGCCTCATGGAGAAATACTGACTTTCTTATAGCTGCTCAGGTGCCACTGAGCATGCAAGTGCTTGGTAATTACACAAAGAAGCACAAATGCCCACTATGACAAGCCACGTGAAGCCACTGGGCTGTTTCAGAGTCAAGAATCAGGCAGACGACGGAAGGTTTAGTTGCAATGCTGCCTTGAGATGAAGCCAGACAGCTAGGCACAGCCCCCTGGAAACAGACAAGGGGGGCCTCCAGCCCCACCTGTGGCTGACCAGATGGATGGTCCATGCCTGCCTGTCTTTAGGGACAAACAGCAGGACACTGCCGCCTTGCTCACAGCTGTCCCTGCTACTGACAAGATGCCATGATTTGTCCGGCACTCCAATCTGCTCTATGCACAAAACCAGAGCAGTGGTTGGGTATGGGAGGGGAGTCCTTTCTATGAAACAGAAAAAGAGTACATGGCATTTGCTCAGGACATGAATTTTGCTCTAGAACTCACTCATGAAAGATCAAATTGACTAGCTTCCATCCAGTCTAAAAGAAACCACTCCTCCATAAAGGATCATTCTGAGATCCTTCCCAGGATAATCAGTCACCAGCACAGAGATGAAAACACAGAAAGGCTATAGGTTTTGAGGGAAACATAGCCATTAAAAGGCAGGGAAATGAGACGGAATTCAGACACTACCCCAGGTGGTGGCGGGGGGGGTCACAGTGAAAGGGACAGTGAGCTGCTTCCCCACCCTCGCCTCGTGCCCCAGGTCTGACTGCAGAGCCATGGGATGGCAAGTTATGCAGAGAAATACAAATCCCTGCAGGCCTGAAACATGTCCCCTTTATAAAAATACCAAGAGATAGTCACAGCTCAGTTCTTCTGGGAGGTTAGGAAAACATACCTCAACACTTCTCAGAAATGCCATAAATGATGCACTTAGTGTGGTGTAAATGTGTCCATTTTGAAGTTTCTGTTAAAGCAGTAGTTCTGTGAAGAGATCAGAAAGAAAAACTTCCCAACTAAGCCAACAGTTTGACGCTAGCCTGGCCACAAGAGCAGTTTTACAACTGGCTGGCACCAAGCAGGGTACTGCCCTGTTGGGGGAGCCCTGGGAAGACCTTACCCGAATGCCCTACCAGGAGGAAGTGAGTCACATTTCACACTTCAGTAAAGTAGGACACTGGAGGCTTTTTACCCCAACTGAGCAGAGCAGAAGGGATGATTAGTCCCCTCAGATTTAGGGCCCAAAGTCAAGAACATCCCTACCAGTGTGTCACAAGGTTCCATTAAGGGAGACTGGAAAACAAGGAGGTGACAGGCTCAGGTTCCTCATCTGTCAAGTGAGGAAACGGCTTCTGTATTAAGGTTGTTGTTGGGAACAATGTACACAAAAGACTCAGCACAGCATCTGACAGACAGTTTAAGTGCCCAGGAGTGACAGGGCAGGACCTCTGGCCTGGGAGTGAGTGAGAGAGAGAGTCCTCTGGGAGAACACAGACAACCAGATAATGCCAACAGAGCACATGCATCCACATGCCATGGGAACAGAGGCTCAGCCTTCCGATTTATTTCCAGGTCTTGCGCTAACTCCTCCCCTCCCAGCAAGTCCAGCGTCCCCTTTTCCTCAATCACTCATTCGAATTAAAGCTTCCTTGGACCAGCGAGAACTTTCCCTTTCTCTCAAATGCTCTTTCTTGAGAAGTTCCTTGTAATTTAGAGCCAGAGGGGATTCTATGTAAATTATTCTGTTTGTCCAGAGCCAAAAAACAACTGAAAATTTACTTGTGGTTTCTGGGTCAATCGGGTAGGGTCATGAGCCCCAACCTGATCTCATACTTGCCGCTTGTTCTTCTAAGTGAGAGGGAAGCTAATCAGAAAGTGAGAAGAACTGTAACTCACTGACTATGGACGGGAGAATGAAGTCACATCCTTAGTTTGGTAAAGGGGGGTAGAAAACAGCAGAAAAGCAAACTGCATTCTATGACACACAGCAAATACACAGTGAAACAGCAAATTTCTAGTAAAATTCAACTCTTCCTTATCACTTATACAAAACAAAAAAGATACTCCAAAAAGCAGATCCATCTACATATTTCTGGCACTGGCTGGCACGATTGATTTTTTTGTCCTTTGGTATCTGACATGCCTGTAAGTACTGTCGCCTCAAGCCAAGATTTTACAAAAAGACTCAAGTCTTCCTAATCAGTCCATCACAATAATGTGTCAATCCACTCCGTACATCTGCATTTGGGCTAATGAAAAACCAGGTCTCCACGAGGCTGTGGAAGGCACATGCTACCTCTTTTAGGCCTGCAGATGCAAACGGGGCAACAAGCACTGCGCCCCCAGGTGAACAAGATGGGAGCCATCTGGGGAGCACGACCGATTCCTCCCACCAGCCGGCTTCTTCAAGAATAGACAGCAGGGTCTCCGACAACGCTGCTTTAACGGTCGCTGTGTGTGGAGCTGCCATGCTCCACCGTGTCTGTGTGGGCTTTCTCCGTCTCCGGTCTCCCCCTCCACCCTAAGATGCGCACCTGAGGCTCATGGCATGTCTCCATTGTGCCAGCATGAGTGAGCATAGGTGCAAGAGTGCACCCTGTGATGAGAGAACTCTTCTTCAGGGCTGGGTCCCACCTTGTCCCTGAGTGCAGGGCTGGGTTCTGGCCACCCACAGGCCTGAACTGGAAAAAGTGAGATAGTGAATGAATGAATGGAATGAGTACAAATTATTATTTTATACTGTAAGTATTTGAAATCTTTTAGAAGCTGGATGATGCTTTTATGACCAGAAATGCTAGAGGAATTTATCTTTCATTTACATCAAGCAGCCTATGGTAAATTTGATTTCATTACACATCATTTTGCTTCAAATGGCAGTTTCCAAGGATCTATGAACATTATTAAGTGAGAACTTACTGTGTGTGTTGATGATGCAGTGATACTGGAGGCTTAGAAATATCAATTGATGTTGAAGTTTTGCCAAGGTCACTGAAAATTTCCTACTTATAAGGGGTATGTCAATGGCAAGTCAGTTTTATAAAGTTGCAAAATTAAGTTCACTTAACCTGCTTGTAAAAAAGGTGAAAAAGAATGTGTGCTCAAAGCTAGTCCATTCCATGCAGCTAAATATGTCTGAATCCTATTAAGAAACTAAAGCTTTGCTGAAATCCTACTTTCAGCAACATGGCTACCGCTCCTGGACTGAATTCTCCTTATACAGAGCAATTCAATATGTGACTTAAGCAACCCATACAGTTACATTACAAGCCTAATCACTTAAGACAGTTTTCAAGAGCATGCCATTTTTCTCCCTAAGCTCTCTGACATGGCCTAACTTTCAAAATACAATATGACCCTATCACTGGAGAGTTGCTTTCCTCATTGGTCCTGAAGATATACACATGATCTTGACAATCCAAGACATACTGAGCTTCCCAAAGAAGCAGTCTTAACAATTTACAGTCACTGTAACACTTATTAGAAAGTCACAGCCCTAGAGGTCACCAAGTTACAGGTAAATTTGTTTGCTTCCTTTTTCTCAAATGTAAAAACTGTTCCTTGATTTGACCTCTTGAAGCTGAAGCAACGACAATGCTGACTGATGTCATTCTGAGCTAAGGTACTTCTGCAAACAGAACTTCACTGACCAAAATCAAGTGACCCTGGGGAAACAATGGGGAAACTACTCTTTGCACCTGAACACCTAAGTGCCTTTATAAGACACCGAAGCTTCTTGCTCTGTCTCCATGACAGCATCCCAACCATTTAAGAACCTAAATGTGTTACACACTTGCATTTGGGACTCAAGCTGACTTTCTACCCTCCTTTCAATAGGATAAAGCACACCAACCTCCCATCCCCCAGTATTCAAACACTTCACCTTTGGGGCTATTCAATTAATATTCTTCAACTGCTGCATATCCCCCAAAGACATAGGGCCCCCTTATCTAGAACACAGGCCTAAGTTCATTCATTCACCACAGACAGTTACTGAATCCCGACCATGTGACAGGCACTAGGCAAGGTGCTGGAACATAGGAAAAAGGACAAGTCCTCATCTTCAAGGCTATCAGACCCCATGATACAACTGTCATCTCCCACGATGATAATAACTGCCCGGATGGCACAGACATCCACAGCATCTAATGGGAGACTACCCTACTTGGAAAGGAAAGACTTCGCTGAAAACCAAGAGTCCAGCCAAATCCTGGATGGACAGAGGCATGGAGGGAGCGGGGAGTGTTCTAGGCTGAGAAGTTCTCTGTGCCACCAGCTGGGACAGGCAGGAGAAGTGCTCAAGGAGGAACTGGAAGGTGACCAGTATGGGTGGGACACAGTGCAGGGGTAAGGACTCCAAAGGACCCTGGGAAAAGGTGCAGGAGGGTCTCAGGAGCCACGTTACTGATTTTTACTATTATTTCACAGCTAGTGGAAAACAATGCCTGGGCCTTGAGCACGAGGAGGCCATGGTCAAAGCTGCATCATGAAAGGGGCAGTTACAGGTTGATGTGTAAGGAAAACAAGGTGTCTTCCTTCTTTCTTGTCAGTGTGAGTAGTTACATCTTCTCATGTGCTAGCTCTAGTCTGTCCCCGAGTCCTCACATGAGCATTCCCAAAGAAGATCGAACCAAGGACACTGTTTACCTGCCCTGAACTCCAAAGAGAATGTCTTTGAAATTCTGCCCCTGAATATTCCTGTTTCTCAACTGGCAGCTGCTCACCATCCCAGACTGCTGAACAGCTGGCTCCACTGCACTTCTTTGTGAGATGCTCCTACAGCTGAGTCATCTTCTCTCCTGTATCGTATTTCATCCCCAATCAGGTCTCCCAATTCCCGACTCCTCCAGCCCCCTCTATTTTGTTATATAGAGCTGAACTGGAGTTTCAGAGAATGAGGAGGGACTGTTCAAGGTGGATTTCTTAGCAAAAAGGCATCTAAAATTCTGAGACCTCAGGGGAAAGGGGGAAAAAGTGTTCTAAAACCAACACACACATTTCCTGAGCAGCAGCTGTGAAACTAATTATGACTTGAGGTAAGAAGTTAAATGGGTGACCGCAGCTTAAATCACCATTAACAAGGCCCTAAAAACGATGCCTCCAATTTCCACCCTGGTGCTGAGAGGAATTACTGAGCAGTCATTCTCAATAATGCACCCTGCCTATCTGGAACGGAATCATTCTTTGGAGAGCCCTACCCAGTGTTAATATCAAATGAATTTGCTGCGGATGGCCATAGATTTTCTAGGACGATCACAGCTGACTCATCTCTTCTATGTGAAATGATTGTTCTTTAAAGAGCGATTCAGACGTAGTTTTACACTGAAATGTCACTTTGGGTCCAGCTGAAAAGTGGGACTGCAGCTTCAAAGAACTGCTGACCTGACCCCGCTCTGTGACTAATTAGGAAAGACTGAGACGAGTTTCAGAAGAAGGAAGGAAGGAAGACGAGGCTGGTGGGAAATGCACCTTTTCTACTCCACTCTGATATAGCTGGGGGCGGATTTATGTCAGTGAGAAAAGCTGAAAGGAGATGTGGTGGGTTCATTGTCCCAGTCTAAAACCCCTCCCTTCAAACAGGTACCACCAGAAAAGCCATTCGAGGAGGCAGGAAGCGAGGGAAGGGAGCACGAGCCCTTTCTCTTGAACTGGTGCCTGGCAGCCGGCTGCTGGCCTTGTTTCGGATGCGGGAGTGGAAGCCACTGCCTGCTACTTCACCTTACCTGAGCAGCACCAGCACACCATCAGGTGACGACGCTCTCTGAAGCGACTCGGGCTTGGGCTACCGCTAATTGTCATTACATGTTATTGGTAACACTGTGACCCACAAGGGGAGGATTCAAGGAACATTTCAGTCTTGCTATTTTCCTAACCACTCCACTGCAAGAGCATGTTCTAGGGTAGTTGTGGATACACTTCTAAACTGGAAACATTTTAACTCCAGAGGAGCCCAGCCTCTGCCCACAACATGGCCAAGTTCGACTCCCCAGCACAACCCTCCGTTTCCTACAAACGTCTCCAGTATTCGACAACCAATAAGCTTTTGGCAAACCCATTAGTAGATGCATGGTGGATGTTGAAAGAGATGGGCAGACTGACGTGAACAGGTGCAGATCCCAAGCACGCATGCAAGGAGTTCCATCATTCCAGTTCCAGACAAAGCCTGAGTCACACGGTGGTCTTTCCGATGCCGCTTAGCTGTTAACAGGGGCACAGGCAGGCCTATGGCTCCTGCCAGCTGCACAGGCCCCTGCCGCTTCCATGATGCTGGGGCCGTCTCGGAGACCCAAAACGGCACAGGTGAGAAACTAGGGAAACCGCGCAAAAGGAATGACCACAGCTGCTACCAACACAGGTAAGTGAGTCACCCAGCCTCCACCTTAAATAAGCTCAAACGCTACAAAAGGAGACAAAAGAAAAGCAATCCAGCTGGTTGGGATGAAGGAGGCTGAGCCACATTTATTCCTTCCAGGACCACTGAGAACAGGCATTTCAAGCTCGAAATGCCCACAGGCGGTGGTGTCCAGGTGTGGCAGGTCTGCTGGTCTGCACACAAGTTCCCCAGGGGCACAGACCTCCCCACACCCAGCACCCCCGTGGCAGGGCTGTTCAACAAACCATTCCACTGCTGCTCTGGGCCTAGGTTTTCCTGCTGACAGGCTGGACTGAAAGAAACGCAAGCACTATACATTTTCCATTCAATCACCTGCTTCCCAGCAGAAGTGATGCCTGTTGTAAAAATCTAAAGTCAACCTCTAACACATCCCTGGGAAGCCGAGTTTGTGACACAACAGAGCCCATTGGTTCAGCGTTTTGCGGTTGGGTGAATAAGGGTCTCTCCTTTTTTAGCACAGAAAGGAAACAAGGTCTCCAGCCATGCATATCTAGCCCCAGAGCACACTGCTATTTGGAGTCAAAGTGTCCTGGCCCCAGGGCCCACTGCCTCTAGCTGAGCACAGTCCACATGCATCCCAAGGACCCAGGTTCAAATCCCAGAGCTGGAGAACCACCAAGATGTACCATGAAATAAAAATAAATAAAATGCTTCTTCCTCCTCTCTCTGCCTGACTGCCGGCCTGCTCACTTTTATTCCTACCTGCACCTTTCCTTAAAAAAATAGAGGAGTGCTGAGAACTGCTAGCAAATGGGTGAAGAGAGAAAAGTTCCCTGGTCAAAAATAATCATGCGACGTTTAAAATAGACCAACCGCTTCTGCTACACCCGCCATCTGTTCATGTTTAACACAGCACCTTCATATTTTGGTTCACGCTGAGCTCCAGAGTCTGCTTCTACTGCTGACAGAAGGACACAGAACAGCATCTTGTGACAGCTGAGAGGTTAACTACCAAAGCGCCACTAACTCTCCCGTTGCCGAGTCCCGGCAGCCCCTCCCTGCATTCACGGGCCCACAAGTCCCCAGCCTCCGTGTCCACGCCACGCAGGACCCGGCCCACTGCCCACCCACGGTGTTGTCTCAGGTGCCTACCTTCCTGATTTGTTTTCTGTCCCCCGCCCCTCCTAAGTGTTGTCCTTTTAGAAACAGTTTTCAAGGACTTTCACAAACACTGTCTTAGAATTACATAGATAGAAAGGGTAAGTGTTCTTACACATTTTACAGCTGGACACTGAGATCCTGACAAATTAAGGGACTGGGCCAAGGCAGGCCCTAAAACAGAATGGTCCCAGAATAGAGCTGACTCCCCAGTCAGTGCTTCTTCCCGTCCTCCAAGCCCTCCCCAGTATCCTCGGCATCAAGACGGGTGGTTCAACCCCATTCAGACGCGAACGTCCTGATACTTCAACACCTCCTGGAATCCCGTCTCCTCTCTAGTCCAGCCTGCTGTCCGAGTTCAGGACTGTCTCTTCCCCGAGCTCTTACTGTCTGCTCTTAAATACCTTCCTGCCTCCGATCTCTCCCTGCTCCAACTGATTTTCTAGGCCGCTTGCTGCTGGAAGAGTAGCGCTCACCTGGTGGGCGGGGGGTGAGGGGTGCCCAGGGGACAAGCTGCAGTGTCTTGAGACATTTTTGGTTGTCACAGCTGGGACAGGCGGGGTTGCTACTGGCATCCAGTACTTAGAGACCAGGGACGCAGCCAAACAGGGACAGCCCACCACAAAAATGCTCCGGTCCTAACTATCCAGAGTGCCAGAGCTAAGAAATTTGGTTCGAGTTTTATCATCTAAAAAAAAATGAGAAAACCGAAATTTTGAAAAAAAAACTCATCCCTTATGAAGTCATTTCCCTGTTTTGAAAGGTCAGTAATTTATAAGCTAAAGGTCACAGGAGACTGTTCACAATCCAGCCCGGAGACTTTCTGGCCACATCCTGACCCTCTCCCCACCCCCTCTCCCCCACCCTTCCTGCTCTCCAGCCACAGCAGTGTGCACTCCAAGCGCCTCAGCCTCACGACCTTCCCTGCTTTGCTCACACCTCTCCCTGGCATCCACCATCATGCTCCCTGCTTCCACTTCCCCTGCAACTCGCCTCATAATGTCCAACTTAAACCTCACCTCCTTTGTTGAACCTTGCGTTCCTGTCAGTCCAAGCGGCCTCCTCCCAGGGCCTCGTTATAACATACCTTACTTGCATCTATTTGCTCGCATCCCTACCCTCCTCGCCAGGAATAAAACACTCTTTCTCCTCATGGCGCGTGCACGCAGGCCCAGAAAGGAGCTGAGCATGTGTTGGGTGAACAGACAAATGCCACCCCCCACACCCCCAAACTATGGATTCCTGCTTCTCACAGCAAGAAACCACAGCCTGTCTCCCCCCAGAAACGCTAAAGATAGGACTATCTCAGAGGCCCATCAGCACTGGGCTGTCACAAGCCTGAGAACATCTGGGCGCGAGGAAGAGCAGCTTTGTCTTCGAAATCTCACCCGACACTGCACTTCTCTCTGCAGAGTTAGCACAGCCATGGGGCCTGTAGTTCCGAGGTCTGAGCTGTCAGAGCTCCTGCTTTCGTGGGAATGTCTACATCCTGCAGATTCAGAAAGCTTTGCTGCAGTGAGAACGTGAAGCACTCACTGGCTTGTGCTTCTCTGGTCAGATGGAAGAATGTGGACAGCAGGGTCCTGAGTACAGGCCCAGCCATCATGAGGAGCAGCCAAGAGACATGCCACCCAGCCCCAGGCCCCTGCCCGGTCTGATAACAAGGGACCAATCAACCACTGACTTCAAAATGTGCTCACCCCTCTCCCATCACTGGGGACCAGCAACCCCCAGAAGGCTGGCCTCAAGGGAGAACGCACTAGAAGCTGCTGAGGGCTCCGAGGCCCCACCAGGCTGTTCGTTCTGCAGGGACTCCCCTTCTAAACCTCGGCCTGAGCTCCCGACACTCTCCTCTCAGCCCTATGCAGGGCGGGCTGTGGAGCAGAGACGCTCTGAGAGCCCAGCAGAAAGTCGCTGGGAAACATCTGCCTTTTACAGAACCAGAAACCCTTTTGAGAAAAAAAAAGAAAAAGGTTCAGCAGTACTTAGCATCTGCCAATGACCTGTGAGGACAGGGGAAGGAGGGCACCATCCAGCTGAGGTTTTTACAAGCTCAGGATCCAGGCCAAAGTCTGCCAAAAGTTTTAGCAGAAAAGCAGCAGGACTAATGCACGTGACAAGAGCCAACAGCAAATGGCTCTGTGTCCAGGGAATGTGGTCTGAGGAAAGGCTGGAGCAGGAGGTGGTGGTCTGAATGGTGGCCCCTGCATGACGCAAACTGCTGGGTGACACGGGACAAGTTGCATCCTCACTGGGGAAGGCCCACATCCTGCTTCACTTTCCTCAGCTGTAGGAGCTGCCTGTATTAGCTCTTGAAAGTATCAAAAGTGAATGATTCTATTACTTAAGCCCTCATAGGGCAGAAATGACAATGCCAGGTGCTGTGGTGGTAAGGAAGCCTTCCAAAGCACAGTTTGGGGGAAATAACAGCAGTGCTAAGAAAAGCATCATAAGCAAATATTCATCATCAGTTAAAGGTAAGTAACAGGACACAGAGTTCCCAGGAACCAGCCCAGGAATAAATCCAGTGAGTGGCACCTGCCCTCAGAGATGCTGAAATGAGAGCTCGCCCCTGCTGGGAGCGCAGGGGAAAGGCCCCAAAGGGAAGTGGTTCTGAAGCAGGTGTGGGACGAAGACTGCTATTCTGGGCAGGAGATGCAAGGCCATCATCTGGGTGGAAGCCAGGGACTGGTGGGCAGGTGTGGTCGGAGGTAAGTTCATAAGGTAGATGCGAGTCAGCATCCTAGCAGCTAGCAGAGGGCTGAATTCCCAGTGAAGGGCTTCTCACCCAGTCCTGCAGGCGGGAGGAGCCGGAAGAAAGTTCCTGAGCAGTGGGTGTGTAGAGCTATCAAGGATTTACACAAATGCTAATTCTTGGCACCCACTCCTGAAGCCGGCACTGTGAAAAGGGTACCCAGATGGTGGGATGAAATTATTACAAGATAGAACAGTGAATAATTTATATCAATTTAATCACTCAGCAATACGCTGCACCCAGATGGAACTGGCAAGATAAGAAACACCAAGAACCTCTGGAAGCAAAGCAACTGAAATCAAACCAACATGAGTTTCGAATGAAAACCCTTCCTCTACATGGATGCACTGTTAGAAGCTAGGTTTCCAAAACAACTCGACGTCCTCGCCCACACTCCAGGTCTTCATCCTTCCTAGTCGCCCCTTCGCTGTTTGGTTCGCTGGCCCCTCTCGGCTCAGTCGATCGATGGGTAGATCATCCTGGTGTGATCTGTGGAGGTTTTCCTAGCTCTTCTCTTAGCCCTGACCTCTCCACTGGGATCTAGACCCACATCCCCAATATAATGTCTTTCAGTATCTAACATGTATATTTAAAGTTTAAAAGGCCAAAATGGAATTTTGAACCTATCCCACCCTCACTGCTTCTCTCCTCAACATGCCCATCTTGGAGAAGGGTGCCTCCACCCACTAGGCAGCTCGAGTCGCAAGCCCAGCTGTCCTGGTTCCCCCGCCCCGCTCCTCTCAGGTCACACACCATTCGTGGAAACGCAGGGAGCCACACGTCACCTCCACTGCTGAACACGGCACCCCCACCCCCGCGCGGGCACAGGAGCCCAACAGACACACGCACGTCTATCAATAGATACAAGACTGTTTATTCCCTGCGCCATTTTTTAATTGCCAAGAGTTGGAAATAACCCAAATATAGTAGAACAGGCAAGTAAATTCTCATGTATTTTCTCTGCAGTGTAGCAAACAGTAATGATAATGAAGAACCTATAACCACATGCGACAAGGGGACATCCCAAACATTACACAGGATGGAAGAATCCAGATACACAGAGACATACTAAACTAGCTTCAAAACAGGCAAAGGGAAACAACATACTCAAAGTCAAAGTGGGTGGGGTGGGGCGGGGGGGGGGGGTGGGAACAGCCACTCAAGGGCACATGGAACAAACTCCTGATGCTGCTTTGGTTTTTTCACTGGAACTGGACACCAGGGTGGGCTCAGAAGGGAATACTACGTCAAACTGTGAATGTGATTTATATTTGCTTCTGAATGTGTTTCACTTCCATAACAAATTTGCTAATGATATTAGTACATTTTGTGTTCCGCTCTGCCCGCATACCTGCTGCCTCCTCCTTTCAGCAGGTGGACAGCCTGCATTCAGGTCAGCTGTGTCATCAGGTCAGCCGTGTCGTGGTTCTCGACACTGGGGTCAGTCACCCTCAGGAGGAATGGCCGCAACCTGAAGTCACCAGGGGACTGCCAGGCGGGGCTGGGTGAAGACCACCCATCCCCAGAACCGAAGGGACCCTGAGGCCTACTCTCCAACGGGAGGCTCCTCCACTCCCAGGAGAACAAAGAGATGCTATTTTCACTCACTCACTCACAGCCAACAAAAGCTACCTGCAGGCTCAGGACGCTGCGTCCCAGTCTACGCACAGGTCACTCATCCCCCAGTTACTGTAAAGGCTGTGGGAAGGGGAAGGGGAAGAAAATACCTTCATGGTGAAGATGTCCTATTCATAATAAAGTTTAAATGCTCTCTGCAGAACAAAGAGTGTCCATACTGAAGCCTGGTTCTAGGTTTTGTTTTTGTTTTGATCAAAGTACATAAATCAGTACTGGGACATAACGGCTCACATGGAGGAAGCAAAATGGTTTCTGGGCAAGTTTTTTCAGCGCGAGTAACATGAATATTCTTCCTCGCATGAGGCCGTCTCGACCCTTCTCCCTGGCATGTAAGCTCTGTTAGGAAGTAGAGTCCAGATCCAGGAAGTCAAAACTGTAGGCAAAGATGCAACTGCAATGGAGACCTCCCTAGTCTACGCAGCTCTGAAATTTCACTGAGAAAGCGATTCATCTGGCTTGGAAAGCATGCTCTTCTAAAAACCCAAACTCGCCTCCAAGAGGAACACGGCACTACTGGTGAATCACCCTTATGGCAAGTCAGTTCAGTGCCAGGGGAGAGAGATGGTCCACAAGCAGCTGCTCAGAGGAAACTTCTGACCAAGGTCAAGGCAACCTCAGGGATGACAGGGCTCGGGACCCACAAAGGAGCCAAGGCTGGGGTGCAGACCTTGCAAAACCCAGGGACCATGCTTCCCAAGCTGGGACGAGGAAACAATCAAAAATAAAATAATGGTGCTTCTTCCTCCTCATTCTTCCTTGAAAAAAAATTAAAGCATCTTCCTCCTTTCCTTCCTCTTAAAAAAAAAAGAGGGTCAAATATAACAGGAGGGGGGCAAATTGCTAGACATGGGTCTCAACTAAACCACAAGCCACACCCCGTGCCCCACTGTTAGGTGGCTCCACTGCACACTGGGACCACTACAGCTCGTGTCTATTAAGGACCACATTGGTGGCAAGAACCAATTATTTGCTAAACCATGTATAGTGGGAAACTGCATCTGAAATTTACAAATACCTGATCAAAGAAAACTTTTTAACAATCTGCTGATAGTACTGGGGGCTACTTGAACACAATGCTTAAATGCATTCTTAAAAGGCCAAACTAACTCAGGTCAAGCGCCTCAAGCCACTATCTTACACAAGGGCCGAGTGAAGAGGGGAGACAGGCTAGCATCACACAACTTACTCTGAGTCCCAGTACGTTCTACCTCCAGGCAGAATACTAACTGTAGGTTAAGGACCTACATTTCACATATCAATTCCTTCCTCCAACTTCTGTGCCTCCTAAGAGCTGAGAACACAAGTCACTGAAGTTCATTTTACTTTGGCAAAGAATGCAAAGCTACCACCCAAATACAATGGGAAGACAGATTTGACAAAGAAGGTAGTTCAAAAGCATGTGACATGTGGGGTCACAGCACTGGGGGCATGAAGACAAAGCAGCGAATTCATTCCTTGTTCAAAGGCACTAACTTCACTTTACTGCACAACCTCAGAGGGCTTTCCTGCATCTGCCTCCATTCTGCAAACACATGAGCTGAGTTACAAGGTTGGTCCCCAAGACCACCACTGCTAAGACTAGGGGAGGGACATCCCTAGTCACTACCTTGATCCCCAAGATCATCAGGGACATCAGACACTCACGCACACCAGTCCAGTCCACTCGGATGATTTTCAGTTCAAAGTGAATCACAGAAACTGACTCTGTCATTTCCCTAAACCACTCCAGGGAGCTGTCACAGTCAAATAGCTCTGAAGCCAGATGGTCACTGAGTAGCTGTGTGACTCAAGAAAGTCACACAATCTTTCTGGGACTCGGTATCATAGGGCCTCTCGTGTAGAGCGAAGGGAGAATTCCACAACGTAATACAGACTTTCTAGAACAATGCCTGGGCTGTTAGCAGGCTCCTACTGGCCCATGTCAGCTTGAGCCTCAATTTTCTCATTCATAAAATTGGAAGTGGGCAGAGGGGGTGACAATCTTTGTTCCTTTTAACCCTTTTCCCAAGATGAATCAAGAATTAATTCCAATGAAGTGGAATCTTTGTCTTCTCAACTTTCTCTTTCTGGGTTACATTCAGTTATTTAAAACTGATTTAATCAATTGTATTGTTCTCTGACTATTATTTTCTAGCCCTCTCTATGGATGGTGGATGCAAAAAGGTATTCACAAGGTATCTAAACCATATCACCTGCACATGGTGGGAAGACCCTAGAAAGGAACTGCCCACCCAACTTTCAAATCCCTTCTGAATCTGCCAGAAAGATGGTTGTACGGTTTCGCCTTAAATACCCTCAGGACTAGGGGACTGATCACTCGCTTTGTTATGCTTCCAGAGGACACCCATCATTCGCCTATCACCACCTTCTTGAAATTACACGTAATAGAAAATTGAGATAATTAAGCTCCTCAAAACTTAAGGTTACATGATGATGTAATCAGTCATAAAAGTGCACAAAGATCATATAACACACAGAAGCCCTTTATGACAGAGCCATCGCCCACGGGGAAGGACGACCATTCACAGTAGAATAGAAACCTGCCCTGTTTTAAATTCCTCTCTAAGAAGCGGCGCTTCTTATTTAAGCTTTGACCCCTGGAACAGTGAATAAGTAGACAGGAGGGAAGGGGAGAAGACACAGCTGCCACACCCAGAAACGCTGGGTTGTCTTTCTGTGGAAGGCAATCCTGCCCATTTGCCACAGGTTTTCGGGGGCTAGTTTTTGAGCTGATAGCCAAGAGGAGTGGAGGAAGCAGAGGGAGCTGAGTGAGTAAATCTGCCTGCTCATGATGTCAGGAGAGGGGCCGCAGCCACTTGCCCACATAAGCTGAGGACAGCAGTCGGGAAATTACCATGACCATGTGGCTCTCAGATCAGAACTTCAAGATTGCCTACAAAGGAACCTCCGGAGCTGCCCCCAGGAAACTCCTCCCGGGTAGAAGACTTCTTTCCAGGCACTTACTTTCACAGACATCATAAATTCTATTGCACTGTCAGTGTACAAGAGAAGCCCTCACCCTCCTGATGAACAATGTCACATTTATCAAACATTCCTAGATCCATTCATTTGAATAAATATGGAAGCCCCACTGTGGCAGGTACCAGGACAGATGCAGGGACAATGAAGACGTGGTTTCCAGTCTTCGGAGTCGCCAAGTCAAGACAATCAACCCTTGCCCACACTCAGTCATCTCCTCATGCCTAGTGCCCGTGTTGTGGGCATCTAGTGAATCAGCTCGTGGGAGGCCCACTGCTATCCTCTTAGTGCAGCTGAGATTCTCCTTTTGGAGATGGCAACACTGGTTTAAGAAGCCAGGCCCTAAAAATGACCCGGCTACCCTGTACCAGGGCTGAGTGACTAACAAAGGCAACAGGCAGTCAATATCAATGAGTCTGTAAAGTAAGCTTCACAGAACATTTTAGGTGTGAGTCTAATGGGATGACATGGGAGTGGGAAGATCAA
This sequence comes from Solenodon paradoxus, assembly GCA_004363575.1. Classification (NCBI taxonomy): domain Eukaryota; kingdom Metazoa; phylum Chordata; class Mammalia; order Eulipotyphla; family Solenodontidae; genus Solenodon; species Solenodon paradoxus. Next base: position 13,348 of record RJWH01002016.1, on the reverse strand, counting down.
AGAGTGGGAGCCTCATTATCTGGTTCTAATCCCTGCACAGAAGTGCGAGTCTCATCAAGTCCCTGCTTTCTCAGTCCCCACTCACTGAATGTTTATGCCCCTGGTACATCACCATCTTAAAAAAAGTATGCAATATTTTACAATTAATTACAGAGGCATTAGAACAGACAGGCATATTCCCAACCATTTTAACATACTTTTGGTCTACTCCCATTCTATTTTTTAAACAAATTTACAGCTGCTATTGAGTGTTCTTTCCCCATTTCATTGTCTCCCAGCTCTATCCCAAAAGACAGTCATTGTCTTGACAGCGGTTGCCTCCCTGGCATCCACGTCTGTGCCATGACATGAATATATATATATCCATGTGCACAATATTCTTTGACTGCATACTTCAGATAAACGTCAGCACCTACTACATATAACATAACTGTATTTGTCACACTCACCACTGATATTTATCCTTGTTGATACAGGAAGCTGTGTTCACTCTTTTCAGTAGGCCACTGTGTGGGTGCATATACCATGCTTACCCAGCCTCCTATCAGTGCGTCTTGACAAACGTTCATTCACTTACTGACTCAACATTACCCACAATTGACCATGTGTGCCACACACTCCACTCACACTGGAGACTCAACGAGAAATTATGTCATTCTTGCACTGGGGCGAACAATAGAGAGCTCCCTTGTAGAAATGCCAAGGTTGGGGGAATCCTGCTGACTGCCAGCAGGCAGTGGGCATCACGTCCAGAGCTCAGGAAGGGAGCAAAGGCTCAAGAAATGAGCCCAGAGGTCTTACGCCTATAGGTGCAGGTTAAAGCTGCCAGAGCCAATGAGCAGGTCAAGGAAATACTTCTAACTAGTCAACCACAGAAACAAGGGACGAAAATTTGCTGTTGAGGGCTGCTACTCTCAACTCTTTCTTATGTGAAGTGGCTGAGGTGCAGGCCTTGGAAAGCCCAAGGACCCAGGTTCAAGACCCAGAGCCAGTGATGTATGTGTACACACACACATACACACAGACACACTATTGTTTTTATGCCATTAAATGTTAGGGCAGTTGTCCGTAGTCACAGATAACCAAAACAGGTCATTGTACCGACATCCTCACATCAGAAAGAGTTGAGAGCAGCAGCTGTCAACAGCAAATGTAAGAAATGACCCTCCTGCCGGCACACCTAACAGTGCAAACAGCGTACCCACCAGGCCTCGACGTGCCTGGCACCTCACCATCACGGGGCCGGGGGCACACCCTCGCATTTCAGCTTCCCCCAGCATCCTCAGAGAGCTTTCCTCAAGCTACAAGCAGGTAGAGTTTTAGTGCATGCAAACACCGCCTGCTCATACCACCCACTGCCCTGGGAAACTCCCTTGGACAAAACATCTTCCAGATTGTCATAAAGCAGACTATTCAAATGATGATGCTGTGCTTATCTGCCTGTTGCCACGAACCACGCAGACACCAGCAAAAATCACCCCAAAGAGGCTCCGGTGTTCACAGGGATGGCGGAAGGACCGGAGGCGGCCAGTTAAGTTGATGAGCAACGTTTCTTGGGAAAGGGAGGCTCCTTTTGTGGGCAGCATAGGGATGGCAGGTAGAGGAAACCCAGATGAGCAGGGTCTGGGCACTCGGCCCTCTCGTTGGTAAAAGGAGACAAACTTCCACATAAACCAACAATGCACAGGAGACAGTACTCACGGTCCCGAGAACAGTGGGCTTGGGTGCTACAAAGACTTGAGGCGCAGGGATTCTATTTACTGGAAAGGCAAGAGAAGGCTTTGTGGAAGCAGAGATATTTAAACAAAGTTTTGAAGAACAGACCAGGATTTGAGACGCACACAGGCAAGTGATGGACACACAGCAGCCTGTGTGGACAGGAGGGCTGCTGGGAGGCAGGCTGAGTGTTTGGTGAACCCGGGACTGTGACCGCCCATGGAGACCCCCAAACCATGATACGACAATGGGCTTCACGCTATGGAAAGCTACTGAGGTTTCTGCTCTGGTCAAGGGTTGATGAGAACTGAGCCTCGGGTAACTTCATCAGCAGGTATCTGTGGGAACAACTACCACACACATGGGAAAAAATAGGTATCGCTTCCCTTTGCCACCACCCCTGGCACGGCTTACAGGGTGCAGTACTGGTGAAGCCAAAGATTTTTTAGGTGACCTTAAAGTATTTACAACAACAATGGTCTTCTGCTTAATTCCAGGTTAGCTCATTTGGAATAAACAGAGCAATGCGATTTTTTAAAAAATCTGTATTTTGGCACATCTTCTGGCAAAACCCTGTACTTTGCACTTCAGAAACTACCAAGTTCCCCTAACTGTCTGGGGTATGCCTGTGTGCACGCTGCCATTTAAAATGTATGCATCCACAGATGTATAATTTATATCCCCGTCGCCAAAGATGATTTGTAGCAAAGCAATTCATTTCAGACTGTCTTTTCCAGTCATTGTTTTGCATAACTATCAGATCTACTCATCTACATTATAAACTTCTTTTGAAGGCTTGTTTATAATAGATCTTTGCTTCTTTCAAAATACTCCACCCAGTAAAAGGCATACACTAGTACCTGACAGATTCTTGGTTGGTTTTCTCTCCTGGTTAATACAATTTGAGGGGTGGGGGGCAGGCGGGGAAGTCTCTCTAAGATATGCATTATTCCTGACCAGAAGGCAAGTCAGTTTTCTTTTTAAGTATCATTTTTTAGAGTTTATCTGGAGCTCAAGTTGCAAGAACCCTTCTTTTAGGATTGGAAATATAGAAAACACACACACACATACACATTTCCCCTCTGAAGGAAACGAACACACAGTGTTTGGAGCTGCTCCCAGGAATGACAATGATACTACTGCTGACAGTGAGCCACTGACCACTGTGCTGTCTCCACCCCTCTCCCCAATCCTATGTTGAAAAGCAATCTCCAAAGCAGTGACGTCTGGAGGTGGGGCCTTCGGAAGGTGGTTAATTCACAAGGGTGAAGCCCTTATAAATAAGATTAGTGCCCTCATAGAGCGTTGGGAAGACCAGAGTTACCCCTTCTGCCACATGCCGACAGTGAGAAAACTGTCCTCACCAAACACTGAATTTGATCTTGGACTCCCCAGTCTCCAGAATTACTAGAAATAAATTTTCCTTTGTTTATAAGCCACTCAGTTTGTTTTCAGTGATAACAGCCCACATGGATAAGATTCCAAGGAACAACAGCTGCAGGATAGTAACAGATACCCACCTTGGGTTTGTCTCCACCTCCATCTGCAATTCAGCCACCAGCAGACAGATGCTCTAGAGTCAGTGTTTGCACTAACATGGGGAATCACCACCCTCCCACATGGGAAGCTATTGTTCCTGCTACAGCTGCTGTCCCCTCCCACTTTATCCTTCTCGGGGATATTTTTCAACCAATATTTCAAAATACAATCTTTCGAATCAAAGCAGAATAGCTCCCTAGCATTTGGGGTACTGAAGTCTTCCTACAACTGACCTGGCGGGCATTACAAAGCACCGAGGGGAGCCACTGCCTCTGGATCCATTCAGAAAGACTCTCACTGTGTCACACTTCCCCTACAACAGGGTCCCCCATCTCCCGGGAGCCTTCAAGTGAAGGTTTCCGGTAATGGTCTTCAAACATGCTCTGGTCTGAGCTCCAACCCGGGAACTCCCAACTCACTTTTCTATGGAAATAACCCCAGAAGTGCTGGGTCCTAGAATGGCGCACCCAGAGCAGTCAGCAAGTTTCTAGAAGTGCATTTCAAAGTGCCTATCGCAGCAGCTATGTTATCTGGGTATTTTAGTGTCACCAGCATAAGGGAAATCTATTGGTGGGGGCCCCAGGAACACACGGGGAGGATTGCAGTCACCCATCCCCTGCTCAAAGCAAACTGTACAAAGTCCTCTACTGTGGTTCAAATGCACGTAGAGCCTTAGAAAGGAACTGTTAAATAACTGGCAGCCCATCCCACAGCAGCTTTGATTAATCAAGGATATTTAGTAATTCAAACATCATGTTTTCCACCATACCCATATGGATGAGAGTTCGCGCCTCTCAACTTCTCCAGCACTTTATCTGAAGTGCTCCTGGGGCATTTACAAATGCTGCTCGCCTTCAACTTGCTTACATGCCCATCCTTTTATTCCTGGCAATTCAATCTCTGCCATCAATCTCTATCATTACCATTTCTAGATGGCACTCCCTAGCAGTCACATGCATGAATCTCCTTGATCCTCAGAGCCATCCCATGACGTAGATAGACTCAGAAATGAAGGGATGTACCTAAAATGAGAAGTAACTGGCTGCTCCCAAAGTTCTCCCCAAATCTGTCTGCCATTCTGCCCTCTTTCCACTGCTCTTAGCTGCTCCCTCCTCACTCAGGGTGCGCAGGGTACAGGTAGCTGTTTGTTTATCAAATGAGCTACAGGCCATGAAGACCTGACTCACAACCACACCTGGTCGCCTGCAGCTCAGCACTCCAACTTCTGACAGTGACCACATGCGGCTTCTGCAGATTTAAACTCCAATTTACATACAGGTTTCCCAAAGTTCTTCATACTAACATGCTGTAAGGAAAAGTAGGGAAGAAACAAGACCACGAAAGACAAAGATATACCCAAGCGAATATACTGGGATCATCAACAAAAGTCTGAGCAATGGGGAGCTCATGTGATTCCCGGGTGTGGGCACTGATGGCGGGCTGTCACGGGAACTACAGGCAAACCTTCCATCAGTAGACTTACGCCATTTCGAGTCTGTTACTTCAGGAGATTCTAGCATCTCTCATGCTTCTGTAGGTTTCTAATTTCAGCTGCAAAGACAGAGTCCAGGAAATGAGGCAGATACAGCTAAGGGCCCTCCGAAACAAAGAGAAGAATCCAAATGAATAACTGCCTGCCTTGAAGCGATTTCAAACAAGAGGCTCAAAAGATAGAAATAAAAGATTAGAAAAGGAAAATGAGAGACAGGAAAACCATAGGAGCAGACACAGCCTGAAGCTAAAATTCAGAAGAATCTTGAGAGCAGAAAGTGATGGGAGAGGCATTCAAAGGGATGACTGGGTGTTGCATTTGCAAAGTGAGCAGAGACTAAAAAGGTCAAGTGACCCGTCCAAGGTCACACAACTTAACGGGGATGATGAACACATAGAACTCCTGAGTCTAGGCCCAGATCTAACACTCCTCAGTAAAGAGGGTATGTTTACAGCCATGACCTTGCCTTAGAATCATTTACACAAAAGAGCACCCAGTTTGGTCAAAGAGAGAAAAGGGTTAGACAGGTGCCATGGAAACCATAGGGTCCTCACAGAGGCTGTTCAGCTGCTGAGCTAAACCATACCTTTCAGGTTTTCCAAGATAGCAATAACCAATTTCCTAAAATGCTGCTGACATGAATGAAAGTCTGTGATATATTGGGATTCAAAATGGAATTAAAGGGGAGAAATAATGATACTATAATGAGTAGGAGCATAACACATGAAGTAAATAAACTAATATCAGTTGACTTACTGAATCACCAAGTAAATGTCAAGACTGTTGGGTTCCAAAAATACTTTATTTGCAAGAATTTGGAAGTATAAGCATAATACAACATTCAGAATCCATAAAAGAAAAAGATTGACAGGTTTGACAGCATTCATTTTAAAGACTCTCTGTAAAAACATTTAAAAACAAATGACAGAACAACGAACATTCAAAAATGTATGGAGAAAGATTTAACATATTTTTGAAGACGCCTATAAATCAGGAAAATAGGAACAATCTGTAGAGAGACTTCACCAAAGAAATAGAAAGAGCTAATAAACATAGGAAAATATGCTTGACCTCATTCATGATTCAAGGAGCCACTAAACAATGAGATACCATTTTTCAACCTATGAATTTTGCAAAAAAATAAAATCAAAGGCTGGTCATACCAAGAGGTAAGGAAATAGGCACACTCATGCTGTTGACCCAACTGTGAAGTGGAATCAACCAGGAGGGTAACTTGACCTCGTCATGCAAAGTCCAGCAGAGTGTCCTACGAAAGTGTCAACCTGATGAAGAAAAAACAGTTATGAACTGCAGAATGGTTTATATTCACAAAATTTGAGAACTGGCTAAAATTTTCATCGGAAGTGGGATGGTAAGATATCACCATGAGTCATCCACATGAATCTTACCGTCACTATCATGTAGTGGACTAGTCATATGGATTTGGAAAGTTAGCCATGGTATGTACAGTATATTAACTGAAAAGCGTAAATTACAAAACATGACACTTTGTTTTGTTTTAAAAATTGTATACTTGCAAAGGTCTAGTCTGGAAAGTTTATACCCAAACCTAACAGTGTATCTCAGAGAAAGTGGGATTTGAACGGGGGAGGAAATGTGTTCTGAAAAAACATAAGATTTTACAGATCATCCTTATTTTCTTGTTTTCTGCATTTCCTCGATCCTAGACTCCTCGTAAGTTCTTCTGTCATAAGAATTCAATTAAAATACTAAATGTATCACAATGACATATACAAAAAATTATAGCTCATTCTGAAAGAAGGAATAAATCATCCTGGAGAGAACTTCAGAGATGACCTTCATACCACACTGCATCCCCATGAGAACACTGGTCAAAGAACTAAACCTAAAAATTATATTCAGATCAGTATTGCTTTTATCAAAGATTTAACACAGCCTGCGGCAAACTGGTGATCTCAGAATCCTTCATCCATTCACCAAGTATGTAACTCCCAATGCCACTCGCTGCAATCCTGCCTGCTTCTCTAAGACACCAGCAAGTCAGGCTAAAGTCCATTGCCTGCAGACTTGCTCCCAAATAAAACCTGTATGTTTTAAACATCTCCCAAGTGCACCCTTGTGGCTCAGGTGGCTGAGATGACTGGGGTGTGGACCATGTAAAGCCCAAGGACACGAGGGTGAGGGGTAGGAGGTGGGGAACCAAAATAAAATAAAAATGCTTCTTCCTCTCACCCTTTCTTCTCTAAACAAACTTAAACATTTTCTGTACTTTTCCTAGAGCAGGACCCTCCTGAATGCACCCACTTAAAACAAATATGCTCCTGTTAAACTATATTCTGCTATCACGGTCTACCTGACAAAACCATTAATCCGCTGCAGGCTGATGCCCTGGCATGGCCAGTAATTCCACCCATGAAATAGAATCGGGAATAATTACCTACGTTTTCCTCCTCAGCACACCGAGACCTGCAGTTAACCATGAAATCAGAGGACTGAAGCGCAGTGTTGCTAGCAAAGAAGACTGAAAGCGGCCTAACCACAGTGACTTCTCTGCTTGTCTCTCGACACTTGGTACTAGCTTACAGTAATGGAACAGGGTGTGAACGGGGCCCCACGGCAAGGGCACCTCTGCCTGCCACCGGCCATGGATATGGGCACAACGGTGGTACATCTGCCCTGAGCCCACACACTGGGCCATGCCCACCTCCACTGAAGACAGGCATCTGTGAGGCTGGCTGGCTTTGGGGAAACGGACTACCATGCTTAACCAACTGAAGTGAATGAACCTCTGGGCCAGGGCTGACAAGCCACTTGCTCTGACCACCTGTGCGATGAGCGTCCCCAGCAGAAGGGCCCGACGTGGGCACACACCCACCAGCACGAACACGTCCAGCTGTGAGCATGCTGTTCAAAGCATCTTCCAAGAGCCCAGAAGGCAACGGCGGCTGTTGAATGGGTTCTATGTGAACCACATTCAGAGCCTTATGCTTCCAAACATCCTCCAGGGTGAAAATGGTTTATATTCAGAGAGGAAAAGGAATTATTTGAAATTCAGTGTATCAGCCCCAACTTGAATAAACGAGGCAGGTCCGGATCACCCTCGTTCCAACCTTAACTCCTCTCGATTACCAAGCTCAGCACCTCAAGAAAAGTTTTCTTCTACCTCATTGCTCTGTATTAAATGAGGATGACCAAGTAACTTCTGTCCAAAGAGGGGCGCATCTCGGCATGAAAGAAGCACTTTTGACGTGCTGTTGAACCTTATCAAGTTGCCATGTTTGGCCATTTTCACCCACAGAAAAACAGCTTCCTATGATTCACCTTTTTCAGGTCAATTGGTACAAACCAATATTTGAGGCAAGCAAGGACATGTGTGCACTCACCATGTAACCATCAGGAAATCCTCCTACACCTGCCTTCCACACCAGGGGTCCCACTTGGAATTATCTGGGTCCAACTGCTTCCTCTCTGCCTTTCTACTTGGGCGCAAAGTGCACAGTCTCCTTGGCCTCAGTCTCCCCTTTCACCAACCCATCCTACCAACAGCCACCATCCTAAAATGCGGGTCCTGCCATGTCGCTCCTTGTTCAAGAAGACTTGGGGGCTCCCCGAGCCTCTTTAAAGAACCCCAGCTTCCTAGGCTATTATTCCAGGTCCTTGGGGATCTCAACTCACAGGCCTGTTTCCACCCTCTGCCCTTCAGCCTGACCTTTACCCTGTCCTGCTTGCCCAGCTCAGGTGGCCCACTCTATCTAAGCACAAGTCCTTTGCCACTGGCCTGGTTCACAATGAATAGTCTTTAAAATAATAATAATAAAATTCCCCTCACCCTGCCTTGCATTCCTGCTTCCTGCCCTGTTCTCAACTCCTCTCGCCAGGCTGGCCTCCCACTACTCCCCTGGGTCTGACTAGATTCTCTGCCAGGTCCTCAGTGTGGCCACAACAGACCCCTACTCCTAGATGACTTCTGCTCTGGAAGACCCCACTGAGCCAGCACAGAGCCTGCTGCCTCACTGGGCACCACCTACAAGACCAGGGCAAAGGGGAACATCGCCATAAGCCAGTCAAATGGAATTACCCCATTTCCTCAGTAAGCCCAGGTTTTTAAATATTGTCTTCCTGGAATGTCCCCTCCATCTGTCTTAGGCTCTTAAATCCTCTCCATCCTTTAGGATTTAAACCTCTGACGCCGCACTCACATACCCATTCCCCACAGATGAGCCTCGAGTCAACACGCTGCCCTCGTGACGTGGCCCAGAGTGCCGTACACCATCCCGACCAGCCCACGGGCCCAGTGGTAGACGCTACGCCTTCGCCATTCTCTCGATTCCCAGGCCTGGCACGTTACCTGATCGTCGGAAATCCAGCTTCATTGTACTAATTAAACATGCTTGGTCTGCGTGCACCTCATAAAATGTTCTGAATCCAATCACAAGAGGCATTCCAGAACGTCTGAGCAATCGTAGTGAGGATGAACTAGCCCAAAGTGACTTCACTCAACAAGACAACTTGAGACATCTCAGTTCTGATCTGCTTGTTAAAAACTATTCAGGACTTGACAGCAGAATGGTGGGCTTATTTTGCAGGCAATAAGCATGCGGTATGCAGACAAAACAGGCAAAGAATAAAAATTAGGTCCAATATAAGCCAGTGGCCAGGGAAAGCGAGTGACTCTCCCATCCGGGGCCCAAGGCTGGCAAGGTTTAGTGGCAAAGCTTCGACAGCTCATGGGACAATCACAGGAGCCAAAGGACCTGATGCCAACGAAGGAAACCAGGATAGAGGGTCACAGACACTGGAGAAACCAACTCTAGTGAAATCAAGACTCCAGTGAAACCAAAATGAATCAGAGAGCAAAACTGAGGAAACTGGAGACGTACTGCTTGGAGTTGGCAGAGGAGACGCTCCAGCCAGCAAATCGATCCTCAGTCCTAAACAAAGGAGAAACTACACTGTCTTTACCAAAGAGGCTCATGGGGTGAGGCAGGGCAGGACACAAAACCAGCTCACTGCAGTCCAGGCAAGAAACACCTCCTAAGATCGAGTAAATAATTCCCTGTAAAATACTATTTCCTCCACAACGTCGTCTGTGACATTCTCCATGGGGCAAACAATCTGCGTTGCTTCCTGAGGAGTGTGTCTGAACAACAGTTCACGCGGAGTGTCAAGAGACACTGTGCTGCTTACGCTCTGCGGTCCCTCTCGGGTTCACACTCAAACGGTGCGAGGGTCACAGTGTCAACTGGCCACTGCTGCTCCTACAGAATCTACACCTAGTTGCTAGTTCTCTGTATTCTAAACTTTAACATTCATACCAGATGCCCCGAAGGGCCCTCAAAATCAATACTAAAATATACGTGAAGTATCAAGTTAGTCTTCACGAAGAAGCATCTAGCAAAGGAAAACAGTCCTGACTTCGAGCAGCCTATGAGCTACAACTTAGCTTTGAAAGCGGGTAAGCACCCAATCGTGCAGAAGAGACTGGACGTGCAGTGGCGTACGGGGTGGAGTCAACTGGGAAAGGCTGCCAGAAACGGTTAAGATTGACACAGAGGGGTAATAAAGCCCAAAAAAACTTAGAACCAGGAATGAGCAAAGGTAGACAATGAAGACAGACCCTGAAGTAAGCTCCCCTGTGATCGATGCGGTGACTCCCCCACCTGCTTCTGCAGCCAAGCAGCTCAGGTGGCAACGGAATCAGCGGCGGAGGCTCAGGGTGAAGACCTTGACCAGCGTGCAGCAGTTGAGCCCACGGGCCTCTCATCACTCAACCCAACTCCTGCAGCTGAAGGAGACCCCAGGGTGCCGAGGCCACCAGCCCTAGTGCCTCCCCCGGCGCCCAGCCGATTGTCAGCGCTCAACACCTTCATACATCGCTGGACAAGAAGCAGACAGCAGTGGCCTTGGTATGGATGCTCCAGGCGCAACTCTAAGAGCAAAGGGACCCGTAGCAGCGGCTGTTCAACAAGAGCACTAGTTTCCCGTTTCACTTCCACCGAATCATCTCTGAGCACAGACACAAAGCTCACCCCAGCGTGTCTCAGTCTGGAGTTCCTTGCGCACATTTTTAGCCACGACACACCTGTGTTCTCACCTCTTATACCTACTTCTCAGAATAAAGCCAAATGACCAATGAGGGGAAAACAGCTCAAACGGAAGACGCATATCAAGCGAAAGTGGAAATGGGTTTGGAGGCAAGCAGGAGACAGGGAAACTCCTTAGCACAGGAAGCCACCAGAGGCTCCAGAGCAGGTCAGCGACCTGTGAAGACTGTGCCTCAGGACGCGCTGTCCAGCAACGCCGTGTCCAGTGGTCGCGGCCTGGTCGACAGGAGAGCACAGGTTTGGCAAAGTGCCTGTGGTCCCTCCCACGCCCAAAGGCCTATCTTACACACACAGCACCAGCCTTGCCTCACAAGCAGGTAAAAACGTACTTGGCTCTTGGGATTCTTACCTCCAAAGGTTCACCGCAGAACACACGACCTTACTCGAAGTGAGAGGTTCTCAACGAGGGATGAGCTCAACGCCCCCAGAGACATTTGGCAAGATTTGGTGGCTTTTCTGATTGCGTTTTGAGCCACTTGAAGCGGGCAGAGATTCACATACTTCCAGATTGTTCACTTAAATGGTGGCGCACAAGGGTATGAGTTATCTTGCAGGTATTTCCCTCCTGTAAAGCCAACTGGTTTCACTGAGGCTCACAGGCATCCAACATAATACATGTTATTAACTTTATTCCCCACTTAAGGGCTAAATACTGACAAATATTTAACAGGGTCCCAGGTGCCCTCCGTGCACTCACTGGGCCGGCTGAAGATACTGGACATGGGGCCAACGTTCCCCAGGCCACACCCAGCTTCTCAGGGTCCTAATGCCACCTTCAGGGGTTTCCTCCCACAAGCCAATGGGCATCTTTCAAGCTCAGAGCTGAGATTTACAGCCCAGATGCTTCAGCAAAGTGTTGGCTGGGAATGGGAGGAAGAATAGTAAACCACGCAGGCACAGTCCAACAACTGCCAGGAAGGGGCACAGTTAATTTCCTACATTAGCACATCTGTTTGATATTCACTAGAGTAAATTCCTAAATGACTAAGTCACGGTTTCTTTGTCATGATTAAAGCAAGTATTTTATGTGACATCTGCTCAGCTAAATCAGGATCTTCTTTCCTCCTGAGCTATCACACTGAAGACAGGGATGCATGTCGCTGGGTCTTGTGCTGAAGACATGGGAATCGCAGCTCCCAGGTATCTGAGCATCTTCTGCACGTAGCAACAGGCCCGCAGACAAGATAGCCAGCTCCTGCACACAGCGCAGCCCTGGATTATATTCCAGCAGGAAATGGCCTGCATGGCATAAAGGGTATCTACCACCTTCTCGACCCACAGTTGACCCTTGAACCCATGGGTGTTAGAAGCAACGCCCCCCAGACAAAATTCCACACATAACTCTGACTCCCCATAGCCTTAAACGAATTTGTCCCTTGGTATCAGTGTCCCTTGATCCGGAGCTTAGGACTCCTCAGTGTCCGCCCTCTCTGCTCTCTTCCTCCTCACTTTGCTTTGCAGGGGACACCAGAGGGCTGCAATGCCCCTAGATACGGATGCGCTGCAAGCAGGGGCTCAGCCAGTGTCACCACCTAAAACTAACACTCCAACCCAGAACTCTGCCTTGGAAGGTGCTGGGCTTGGGGCTGATCCACATCTAGAGCTTTACGGTTGTTGACTGCTCTACAGCACGCGTACAAGTCCCTAGTGCGTGTCTTATCGCGACTGTTCTGTCAGAGGACCTGGGGAAGAGGGTGCATGGAGAAGCAGGAGGCAGGCATCCTGGAGACCTTGACCTTACCGTCTCTGTACCTTTTCATTTTCCTGTTAAGGTCATCTTGATTGCCACATACTGGGGGGAGGGAGTGACTCTAAAGACCCTCCCGGTGTGAACCCTGGGAAATGAAGACGGAACATTCAGGCTCCACGGCAGAAGTGAAGTGAGCCCAGATGGAGAAAAGCCAGGGAACCACGCCCCGCCCTCCCCGTGGTCCAGCTCTGCACAGACCCAGTGAGGAGCTGGAAATACAGGGGTGGCTGCAGGTTTAGAAATGCAAACCAGACAGCCTGCAGTTATTGTCCCTGATATGAGCAAAGCTGCTCCACCAGCCACCCCAGCCTGGCGGGGCCCAGAAGGAGCATCGGAACCTGCTGTTACGCGTGTGACCCCCAGAGCAGGGCAGCTCGGTGTGGGGACTTGAGAAATTCGAGATCTCCAAACCACACTTGATAAATGAGAATCTTCTTTTAAAAAAAAGTATTCTGCAGGCACTTTAGAGTCTGAGCTTCTCCCAAACCTGCAAGACGACAGCTTTAAACAGCCCTCTGCCAGCTCAGTTTCTCAAAGTCCTTTTCTTCCTCAGCCCCTAAGAGACTTGTCTGCCCCTCCGGGAAGCAACGAAGAGGGAGACTTGGTTGTATTCACCCCTACTTTATCCCTCCCAAAGAAGCAGAGCCGCTGACTCAATGCGTGGAGTTGTCAGGCTCCTGGAGCAGGGTCCCTGTTCTTCCCTACCCACATCCTCCTCCCCCACCCCCATCCCCACCACCCCTGCCCCTCCTCCCTCCCCCCTAC